>PPME03000032.1:0-67095 GCA_003706695.3 Limtongella incommunis
GAAGTGAATGTAGACCTCTGAGTAGGTCTGCCGCTTGCCTCTACTCCCTTTCCAGATCCTGGGGCGTGGATCTCTGGAAAGTCAAGACTGTTGTCGTCATTAAAAAAGCTAACACAGTTTAAGGAAATCACCAAGAATTGGTTGGTGGCTAAGGGAAAGTAGTTAATCCGGCTGGCAGTTACACTGACCACTGGCACTTTGAAAAGGGAGACTCTTTTGTTATGCTAGATCGCTCAGTATGTTGATAACCAAGTTGAACCACGTCAAGCTGCAACAAATAACAAAGTCGTTGAACGCTATAACAAGGGAAAACCCTATGCGACGATTTTGGATTTTGCCTCACAGCAATCAGTCAAATTATGGAACACAGTCACCATCTGCTGGGTATGAACACCATTTGCTGGGTATGAAACACCGTCCGCTAGGTATGGAACATTTTTGTCTGCTAGGTACGGAACATTGTCCACTACGAATGGAACACCGTCCGCTGGGTACGGAACATTGTCCACTACGTATGGAACACCGTCTGCTTAGATTATCATTAGCATAAGTACAAAGTACAAATTGATATTGTCGTAGTGAACTCCAAGCTGCCGTTGAGCTTTAATATAGGCAAAGCTAAAGGGTATGGATGATGATGAATCAAAAAGAGTGATAAGACCAAAATCAAGACCATCCCTTTGATGGTGCTAGTCAGCCCTAAGGATCATGTTTGTGATGCGTTCACTGATAAAAATAGAGCAATGGCTATATATTCAATGTGATTTGTGGATTTGCGGGTTTGCGGACTCGTGGAATTGGCCTTGGTCTGTGGATAATGATTGATGCGCAATTGGCTATCAGCAAACTGTTGTCGTGAGCACTTCTGAAACCCTTGTACTGGAAAATACCAACGACAGGAAGACTACAAGGAAAGCGGCTACATAAACGCTTCTATCTAAAGGCTCAGCGTAGAAAAAAAATAGTAAAGATAAATGCAACATTTCAAGATTGTGAGTTGAAGAACAGCCATAGTTTGTCCGCCCTAATATTTGCTCTTTAGTGATAGTTCAACTTCTCTGCTTCTTATGATCCTAATTTCCTGTATTTTCAACGCCTTTCAAGTAAAGTTTTCACTGATGAGCTGTGATTATGCACGCTTGCAGCTAGACGATACTTTGATGTGTGCTTACCAACATCGTTCCGTTTTTAACCACGAGAATTGCGACATGGAATGGTGAGGCGATGTTGAACAAGTTGGACCTGTCGTTTGGAAATCTAAATGCCCCAAATTATTTTCGTGCTCACAGAAAATAGTTCATCTCTTTGTGATGCCGGCCGTTCAAGCGCTGAGTCATCATATTGTCAATTTGACTCCTCGTAGACGATATGAGCAGTCTTTTTTGAAACACACACACAGCGATTCTACTTTTTTGGCTCATTACTTTTGCTACCAATGCCATTCGAATGGCTTTTGAAGGCCATTGGTAGCAAATCACTCTTAAGAGCCATTTCTCGCACACACATCATCATCTTTGCTTTGTCGTTCTAATACTAAGTACTGTTCAAGTTTAGTTTATCTCATTTTATTCGGTTTGCTAATTAAACTGCTGGTTGTAATTTATTGGCTCGACATAGCTTCGAAAAGGGTTATCCCCAGGCATCACTACAAGAGTTTGTAGATTTGAATCCAACATAGTTCCCATCAATAAGGTTACATAAATATCGGGCACGTATACCGATAAATAGAGAGTCTACTGCGTCATCTTTTTGCGATGAACCGTTGGGTACTTACAATCTTTGTGATTCTACTCGAGAGCAGGCACTGCCTAAAAGTTGTCCAGGAACCTCAGGCATTTCACATTTTTTTCACAAAACTCAAACGCAGAACTTTGTGTGACAAAGAGTTCGATAACACTGATTAATTCACTATTATAACACTACAGGTTTTGCTATGATGAAGACCATAAATCACTGACCTGGTCTTTCCTCTCACATGAAGTTTTCTATATGGCCACTGTTGGCCTATAAATACTGATATATTTAGTGCGCAATGAGATCTACATTTTGATTTTTCTCCAGTTTGTTGTGAGTTGCTTTTTTGTCGTCTTCTAACGTAGCCCTTCAGCTGCCTTATTATCCTCTAAGAATCTTATGTTCACTTTGACCTAGTCCACATTACAATCTCAACACATCAGTTAAATTGAATGCCTCTACAGGAACCTCCAAGTTATAAGCTTGCTGATACAGTACTTCGCATTTGGTGTGGCGATTATAAACAAAATATATAAGAAATGTTATCGACTCCTCAAGAAGCTTGAGAATGACAGTGGGCTCGTTCTTACCGACTCGTTGACTTGCTAGAGTTTCCTGATAGTATGTAACGACAAGATGAGTTGACGGGTCAGCTTCCTTGCGTGAAAGGTTTTGTCAATTAATAGTCAAACCCCCGCATTTTCGCAATTGTAAGAAATCGTTCATGTAGGCTACAGTTCTAGCTACAAGCAAAATAGGTGCAAAAGTGATGTGGAACCTGCACGTGTGTAGATGTGGTCGATCGGTATTGCTGTATTACTGTAGGTATCAAAATTACCTTCGATACAGACTCATTCCATTTCGTGCTTTTTGGAAATTCCTCTTCCTCTGAAAGAAACCTCACCTCACTGAACTGCCTATATGAGTTGCACAGTGATGTGTGGCAGCTGTACAACTAGAAAAAATGGCAATACCTTCGACGATACAGATACCAAAATCAAAAAAGCAGAGTGAATGGAGTTCAAAAATCGAACACAGATATAGTTTTTACGTTTTTCCCCAACCTTCCCCGTACTTTCAAATATGCACAGCTTGAATTTGTTGTCGCGATTTCTGTGACAATCTCAGCACTTATCGCTTTTCAAATAGATAGCTATACAGCTGTAGATTTTGGTCAGACAAATTGTTAAGTGTCTTTTGTGCCATTATAAGATGAGATTTGTCTTCATCATGTGGCTCCCCAGCTAATTGTTTTCTCATCGATTTTTTCAATATTTTACAGTTTAATTCAGAAACCATGTCTTTCATGGACAAACAGTTGCGAATATCTCCGCTACTTGAGTCTTCATTCACCGTACTCGTTGGCTTGCAAAGGCACCAGCCCCCAAATCTTTTATATGGGGCCAACACTAATTGCCAACATCGCACCTGCAGCTTGTGAGACAAAACGACGCACGCTTGCAGGCTGATCTAGAACTAAATAAACTTTAAAAGCACAAACACAGCCAACACGAAAATATAAAAAATCAGCGATACTTAGAACGATACACACTTGAATGCTGCCAAATAATTCCGAGCACACATGTTACTCAGTATCTCCTGTTTCCTACTCCACTGAGTGGCACAGCCGCACACCATAGCTACAGCGATGGAATGCAATCGGTGAGACCCCTTGCCTGATGGGGCGATGAGCTTGTTTAAATTGGATAGATGCGCATGCATGGGGCGCATGATCACGGAAATCAAAATGGGAAATGGAACTAACCTTCTAAATGCATTGTCAACTTCTCCACGACGATTTTTTGGTAAGTCCAAGTAGACCAAGTAGATCAAGAGACTACAGCCGTCAGCCCGTGTCACCAGGGTTAAAGATTGCTACCCTTTCCACTTCCAATTTGCCTGTGTGCATAATAATGCGCGTAATAAAACAGGAGAAAATGATATTGAGTAAAATAAGAATATGAGAATAAAATGAGCAAGAACTAAAGAATAGAAATGGGTGGCACGCCATTTAAATATAATGCCAATTGAGAGATGACTTGTAAAATCAGTGATTAACCTCATAACATTTCATGACTATTCATGTAGGTCAATCCCGAGGTTCTAAGAGGGAGGAATCTGCCAGAATCCGAAGCACACCGTTGTTTAACTAACATGGATCTACACAATTGAAACAGCGTTGGCGATGACAGTCTGGTTTAAGTGATATAGACCATTTTTCAGCACCTTGTGGCAATAGAAGAGAGGTGCTGTTACGTCGGCGTTTTTGATGAACTGAATTTTGTGGCGGGAGTAATTGTGCATCTGGCGCTTTCATTGACTAGCTCCGGTTTCGTCTGATATGAATTCTAGTAATATGGTCGTAGTAATTCCTTCAGGTGGCGCTATTCGTTGAGATTATATTACTGCGCTGACTATACGGCTACTGTGTTGCAAAGAGTGTATATATAGTCCTGTGTTAGTGGATGGGTCTTTGGGCACATTGATCAGTCTTACAGCTGTTCTCAAATATCACATTGAGCAAGCAGCTAGTGCTATCTCTATCCAATCTTACCATTGCTCTATATTTCATTTTTCGACACTCGCAAATCTGTAGTGAAATCCTCCTAAAAACTGTCGTTGGTACAGTCTTTGGCTTTAAAAAATTGGTTTTTGGCAAAACTTACACTTACAACGTGTATCTAAACTCTGGATTCTCCTTATCTGTCAAATCAGCAAACTCAATATTTTCCACCTTAACATACTTTCCTTCCGCAACCAACTTTGCTTTGGCCTTATCTCTTCGCACATTATCATACCAATACGAGGCATAGAGCAAAGTCAGTGTGGCAGTGGCCAAGCAGTACGTGATTAGCATAGCCATTCTTGCCGATGGATATGTCGGATCCTGATTTGGTTTAAAAGTTTGAGGGCCAACAATGTTGCCAGTACACCAGCCGATGAGAAACACAGCATTACATGTGGCCTTCTTGGTAGTACCGGCAATATTAGATGCATTACTAGACAGAACTGCAATCCAACCCGCCGGAATAAAACTCATTAGAAGAAATCCGGCTAGTTCACTGCGCTGTGTGGGGCCATACGCCAGCAATCCCGTTGCTAAGACTGTGATTAGAGTTCCTATGAGACCCCAAAAGAATCTATGTTTGGGCATAAATGGAAGCAACGATGCTAAGGATAGCAAAGGATTTCCAATCATTCCAATAGCACCACGGGCAATACCTATTTTCAGAGTCTTCGCGGTTGAAAAGCCCATTCCTTCAAGCAAAATGGAACCAAAGTTAGTAATGGCACCGTTCGAAATGGAAGAGAGAAATCCAAAGCAGAATAAAAGGAAAGTTCTGTATTCTTTCATAGCTTCCCAAACTTGTTGCTTTTTGAAGTGCCTGTTTCCAAAACCCTGTTGATTGATTCTGATTCTCTCGACGACCAAGTGCTTTTCCTCCTCAGTAAGAAACCAAGCTTTGACAGGAACGTCAGGTACTATGGCAGCTAGGATAAAACCTACGACAATGGTGATAAGGCCGGTAACAATGAAAACTAATTTCCAAGCTTTGATTGAGTATGAATCTCGATGGATGTAGAGGCCATAAGCAATTGCTGATCCCATAATGTCGCCTAAGCCTGTACAGCCATACCACAGGGCCGTGCGTATATAGGTTTCATTTTTGCGATACCACTGAGAAGTTAGCAACACATATGCGGGTGTGATTGCGGATTCCAACATTCCAAGGATTACTCTAAGAGCAACCAACCCATCATACTGAGGAACTGCATGCATACAAAGAATGAAACCCCAGATAACTACAAAGGCAGAGAGTGTTTTGGCCAGAGGAAAATGAGAAACTATGAAACCTGCAGGAAATTCGAAAAGAATATAACCAAAGTAAAAGGCCGAACCAACCCAACTGAACATCTTACCATGCATATCCAAGTCTTGTCGAATTCCCATGACAGCAGCATAGCCATTAGAAACTTTGTCCATCATATTGGTGGCGTAACAAAGACAAATAATCGGGCACATGATAAGATCAATTTTACGAATCAACTTGCGGTCCTTCTCAGGTGTCCATTCCACCTTTGCTCCTTCAGTAGCGTAAGCCATTGCCTGATCGACATTGTTGGTGATTTCAACTATATGTCCAGTGTATGGAGAGACAATGGAGGTAATAGTGTGAGGGTTTCCATCTATATCCTCTTTAGTGAGAGAAAAAGTTGGATTGATATTATTGCTTTCCATTGGTCCTTCGTCTTTCAGCTGGTCAGTGCTCATTGTAAATTGATCTACAACATTGAACCCGCCAACAGAGCATCTTTATAAGCGGGATAAAATCTCTTATCAGTAGGACATTGTGCAAGGTTAGCAGACACGGGTACGCAAGTTCAGTCTGATATCTGATTGCTTGACAAGATAAGCACTCAACAGACGAGTTTATCTCGAATGAGAAGAAGTGGCTCGCCGTTGGTAACGGCGGTTAAATGTTTCTCCGTGATAGTAATCCTTTATTTTTTTTTACCTCTGCATGCCTTCAGGCGTGTCTAGATGGCGAGAGACTGCCAGTTGGAGATGAGCCGGCATATACGATTGCTAACTGCTTGTTGCCAAGTACTCGACGACAGAAATCTACAGAGATGACACTGGATCAGTGGGCTGTCAGTTTGATGCGTATGTCATGGTGAATGAGCATTGAAACTGAAAGCTGCACTAGTTTACCTCCTATCTGTCCTATCCATTGCATTGCTTCCGTGTGATTTACTCGGGATTGCATCCGTTTTGTTGGAGAAATGCAAAGTCATCTACTCGGGAATAGCCTTTTTTTCTATGAATCACCGCCTTGTCTCGTCTGTTTGCACTCGGAAACAGGATGATCCACGTCAATTTAGCCTGCATTTCTCATGCTGATACGCCCCCGCAGACTCTAAATCAAACGGCTGAGGATATCTGCTAGATCAGGAAGTCATTCCGGAAGTGGAGTCTCAATATGTACTGAGCTGGAAAAGAAAAGCTACAAATTCAAGATTGCATAAGCAAGCAGTACAAAGGCATATCCTGGGAGCTCCTCATTAGCTCAAAAGGGTAACTCTTAGGGGTCTCAAAAATTCAGTCATAATTTTCAGCAGGTAAAATTTTAAAAGAGCTTTGGAGAGGAGCAAGCAAGTTTTCAAGTTCACTTGACTGACCTTGAGCGCTGTCGCAATGATCTGTGTCCTTACAAAATTTCGAGTCGTTATAGATAACGGATTGGAGTACATCCAAGATAAAAAAAAATAATCTATTCAATATACTGTAGCTAACTAGTTCTCCTAGCATCGAACTTGAGGACAGCGCTAAGCAAAACCTGAGTACCCGTAGCACATTCCTCTGGGGTTGAGTACTCAGTGGGATGGTGCGATACACCATCTAGACTGGGGATGAAAATCATAGAGGTTGGGCAATGAAGAGAGGTCAAGCAAGAATCATGGCCAGCGCCACTCCTAATCTCCATGACATTGTCCGCACCTACCGTCTCAACCGCTGCGTCCGTAACAGCTGCAATGCATTCAGTAGCAAAGTGCACAGCAGGATTGGTCTGCAAATGCTCGAAAGATACTGACATGGGCTTTTTGGTGGAAACGCCCGCTGACTTTGCAGCAATTACATCAAAAGCAGCCTCGACTTCCTTTCTAATCAATTGAACCTTTTCGTCAAGATGGTGCCGAATGTCCATAGTGAAAGTTACAATGTCTGGAATAACATTAACGCTGGCGGGCTCCACATTGAGAATTCCCACCGTCACGAGACCATCATGAGAACGAGTGATTTCATCTGCTTTGGCAATCATTTTGGACGCCGCCAACAGAGCATCAGCTCTAGAAATGAACGGTGTGGTTCCGCTATGGGCAGCCTTTCCTGAGACCTTACATTTGAGCCAAACGTAAGACTGAACTCCCTGAACAATGCCAATCTTCTTCTTGGTGGCTTCCAAGTAAGGACCCTGTTCGATGTGCATTTCGAAGTGGGCAAAAAGCGGATTTGCTTTGTGACATGCTGGAGTGCTCCCCAAATATCCAATTCTCTTGAGCTCTTCTTTAACAGAAGGTGTCTCATCTCCATCAAGTACAGATGTCAGTCCGTAGGCTTCTTTCAATGGCAGCTTGCCAGCCCATGTGGACGATCCCATAATAGAATAAGAGAACCTGGCACCTTCCTCGTTGCACCAGGCAATAAGACAAAGCGGATATTTGGGTTTAACCCCGCTATCATGAACAGTTCTGAGAACTTCGAGCCCTGCCAATACCCCGAGAATGCCATCGTAGCGTCCACCGGTGGGTTGAGTGTCCAGATGGGATCCCATACCCACTGGCAAACCTTCATTTTCACCCTCCATGAAGGCAAACATGTTACCAATTTCATCTATTTTGACCGTACATCCAATAGCTTTAACTTGGTCAACCCACCAATCTCTTACACACTTGTCAGAGTCTGACAAACTCAATCGGCACATTCCAGTCTGCGTTGGTTCAGGACCCCAGACACCTTTAGCACCCCATTGCGCAGTGTGATGGATGGTATCCATCAAGCGTTCACTATTGATTTTCAGCATATTGATTTTTCAATGTCACTGCAATCTATAACATGTCATCCTATATAACCGAGATGCTCGTAGGAAAACTTTTATCCGCCAGCTCAAATGACTCATAGATAATCTCCTTGAAGTCTCATATTCTGCATTAGTCCACGCCGTGATGCAGGACAATCTTTGAAAATGGAATCGCCTCAGCAGCCCTTACACGGGGATGATTGTTTCTCAACGGGGTCTCAAGATAACGTAATCTATCACGGAAACTCTATTCGGTTGCAATGAAAACAATAGATAACTGTTGAGCGAAAGGCGTTCATTGAGGTCATTTAGAAGCGACACTTTTTCTGAAAGGCAAGCAACTAGAAATCTTGTAGTTTACATGATTGGGGTTTTAAATCTTTTAAATTATTATGATTTGAAATGTTGATCTTGATTTTTCAGAGCAGTTACTATTAACTATTAGCAAGTTCTGTGGATTGCGCGGCACCTTCCACAGTGCTAGCATTGCATGAATACTGCTTTGACAACACGCCTAGAGATCTTGGAAAAACCAATCAACTGTTAGGTAATACATAGAAATAATACGAATTATATCCACAATTTTCCGCTATTTGAAAAGAGATGTTAACCGACTTCGTGTCATCCATATTTCTGGTCTATCTGTCGCCCACACCGTTACTCTGAGCTCAAGTATATTCTCAAGATATACGAGCGAGAAACTACTGTTGCGGAAATGGACAAAGTGCAAGGCAACAAGATGACCTTGCGTTCAGCATGCAAAGGACCGAGTAGGGCCGAGTAGATTTTGAGTCAGGCCACGGAAGCAAGGATAGCACCTGTAGAACCCGGGCAGCGTTTCAGCTCCCTGGAAATTGGAATTATCCATTTTGATCAGAGCTCAGACTATGGTCTAGAGATAAGCTCTACTAATGCAGAAAAAATGGTTTTTGAGCGGAAAGAGGAACCCGACAGCGAGCAAGCCAAATGATGCACAGTATGAGAGGGGTAAGTGATGGTGCACAAGAAAGAGAAAAGTGCAAAATCGCCGGTCTATGGTTTGTTGGGTTGAGAGCTGGTAAAATGAGCTAAATTCCCTTTTCCTGTTGATTGGATAGCCCGTCCATCGTTGGACCCATCTTGAGAAGGTTCTCCGTGAGCACAACTGGTATTGCTATGTCTCATGCATTTTATTCTCCAGCTAATGTTAGAGATTACACTAACAAGGACACCCCAATTTGCTTTTTTATATATCTACCAGCTCTCCGTGTTACGATATATTTCAGCAAGTCTAATCGATTTGCTATATAAGACGCCCGTTCTGTCAGAATAAAGTCGCCAACCATACTCAAAAATGACTACATCTACCTCTACTCAAACTGGCTCTTCTTCTTGTGCTCACCCAGAGAAGATAGTATCAACTGTTGGTGCCGGCGGTGCTGGTTATGGCGGTGAGATTCACAATATTCCATTGACGATGGGAGGACCCTCCCCCTTTATGGAGGAACGTTTCGAAACTGACCCTTACAAGCAGCGCGAAATCATCAAGCAGCGCATGGCTGGAGCTTTCCGTGTTCTTGGAAGAAAGGGCTGCACCGAAGGCTCCGCTGGCCATATCACTGTCCGTGATCCGATCAACCCAGAGACCTTTTGGATGAACCCGCTGGCTGTTCATTACTCTCTTATGAAAGCTTCCGATATCGTCCACGTCGATGCTGAAGGAAATATCATAGGCGGCTCTCGTAAGCCCATCAACGCTGCAGGTTTTGAGATTCACTCTGCCATTCACAAGGCCTGCCCAGAAGTACAAGCAGCTGTGCACACTCATTCCATACACGGGAAGGCTTTCTCTGCTTTTGGAAAGAAACTTGAGATGATTAATCAGGATGCTTGCATCTTTTACAATGCGCACGACGTCTTTGATGACTTTGGAGGGGTTGTTCTCGAGGCTGATGAGGGTGTCAAGATTGCTGAGTGTCTCTCCAAGAACCCACGCAATCACGGTCTTATCTTGCGCAACCACGGTCTTCTCACTGTTGGAAAGACAGTTGATGAAGCATGCTATCTCTTTACTGTTATGGAGCGCTCATGTGAAGCTCAACTTTTGGTTGATTCTGTGAACCCGGCAGTCAAATCAAAGGTTTACATTTCTGAGGAGGCCGCTAAATACACTTATGACCACGTAAGTGATCCTGATTCGCTTTACTTGGAATTCCAACCAGACTATCACTATGAGTTGGCTGTTAGCAACGGCGAGTTTTTGAACTAATCAACAACTGCCTAGAGTGAAGAAAAGAGATTGTCTTTACTTCAGATTTATACTATATGGAATAAGCAATAGTTTTATAATATGGTCAATTTCTAAAATTTGATTATGTATCTGAATCTCACTTTCAATACAAACAATAGTAAATTGAAAGATGGGTCTGATTGATGCAATCGCTGTTCAAATGAAGAGATATAGCGCCAGTGATTGGGGATCCTACAATAATAACATTGAACGAAATAAGGCATGACCTATTCTGATCTATTATATCTGTTACATGCCCAATTACTCTTGCCACAGTAAGCAACCCATCATACGCTATTTTGAGTAGTCTTTCTACTTTTAAAGTGCTAGAAAGGAGACTCAACAACCATACGATATTCGATCACAAATATCTAATGCTCAATTTTATAACTTTAAAATGTGCAGTATCTCTATTCTCAAACTGAAAAGCTTTATTGGATGAAAATTTTGTGTTGAGTAATCGAATGCACCTCAGTAGTGTGTGCCCTTCTTCCTTTCTGGCGTCAAGCAATCCAGGTGGCTACTTTTTGCCTTTCAA
The DNA here is from genome assembly GCA_003706695.3 of Limtongella incommunis. NCBI lineage: Eukaryota > Fungi > Ascomycota > Dipodascomycetes > Dipodascales > Trichomonascaceae > Limtongella > Limtongella incommunis. Next base: position 11,123 of record PPME03000032.1, read on the forward strand.
CTTGTCAGCAACAGCAATCCACTGCTGTTTAACGCCGTATTTAGCCAATAACTCCACAACACTTTGGCTTTGAGATCCTTGCAGAAGTACCTCCATCTCCGGGCTTCCCTCGCGCACAGGACCCACCGTAGTAGAACCTGCACACTTCACACGTAGTTCTTCCGCAAATTTGCTCAAATCTATTTCAAACTTATCGAGGCCAACGATTCTCGTTACCTTTTTCTTTCCCATCCTTCTCTCACATATCACATCTATCTTGGGCGGTTTCCCCTTCACAAAGGGACTGCGATCATTGTCACCCGACTGAATACGATAGTAAGGAGTGCATGAAGCTTTGACTTTGACAACAATCTCACTGCGTGGGATTGTTTCGGTACCAGTCACGGGCGACAAGGCAGCGTCTGGGTTGATCAGCTTCGGGTTTGACTTATTGATTAATCCAGGATTAGCCTTGATATAAGCAGTAATGGTGTTTGTGAGTTCTTGGCCCGTATACTGCTTTGCTTCGAGAAACGCCGATGCGTTCTTCTTTGGCTGGAAGTATTCTGTTAGCACAATGGAATGGCTGTCGCGCGAGTCCTGTTCAGCGGCAGGCGCCTTTTTGGAGGCCGGCTTTTTCACTTTGTAAATTTCAAAGCTGGCAACCTTGGGGTGCTCTGCGCCTGAAATTTCGGTGATCACAACGTCTCCTCCTCGTTCTCTGGCCTTCAAAAGGCCCTCCTTTTCCATGGCTTTGATGAACTTGCTTGCCTTTTTCCACGAGGTGGATTTGAGAGAAATGTCCTGGAGCTGCAGGTTTGCCTGAACGGCCACGATAAACTGCGATGATGTCATTGGCAACTCAAGCGGTGCAGCGATAGACTTTTTCAGCACCTGCAAAAGCGCCTTCCGGTAAAAGTTGTCGTAATCTTCAGGGGTCATTGTCACCTTGTCGTCATCCTCCTCTGTATCGGCTTTCTCTGCCGGCTGTTCTGCCGCAGGCTCGGACGTTGGCGAGCGTTTTTGACTGTCTCCGGCATTGCCAGGCTGGATGGAGAGATCCTGGACGCTGTCGGCAATTGTGGGGGTTGTGTCCAAGCTCAATTCCTTTGGAATGGACTTGTCTTTACCCAAACTGAACAGGGTGTCATCTAGCACATGCACCAGTTGCAGTGCCTTGCCCTCTTTGTGTCTGCCCAGCTCGTTGTCGAGCAGAATGCCTACCGCTAGTGGCACGGAGGGACTTGAGTGCAGCACGGCGCACGCAACTTCGCCACGTTTGATTGGCTCAGGAAACGGGGGAAACACGCCGGCAAACATGAGATCAGCCCCGTTTTGCAACGCCGCCAGTGCGCCCTCCACCGTGACGAGCCGGGGCAGCAGGGTCGGGCACCGCCACAAAGTGAAAAGGGTCGGCACGATGCAACCCTCAAAGGCACCCTGATCGAGACGGATCCAAAGCGGGTCTTCCTTTGCATCTGTGTAGACGGTCACCGACTGCCCGTTGTGAAGAATGGCTCTGGACGACTTGACCTCGCTTGGCAAGAGCGCCTGCGCCTCTATGCCCTGTGTCGCGAACCTTTCGTGGATCAGCGCCAGCAGCTTTTTTCTGTCCGAGTTTTTGAGGTTCGACGACGGCTTGAACTTGGCCTTCTTGGTGAACATTTGCAATGTAGGTGTGATGAATTGCCTATTCCGACCACTTCCAATCGTGGCCAGCCGAGCGAGCTACGGTTAGTTATAATCATGCAGTCGAGTATATCGATGGTAATCAAATATCAACAACATCCGAAAATGAAACAACATCTTATCTCACCGCCTAGTAATAAAGAAAGTGAGCTACGGCGAGTGCTACGGCGAGTAGGCTAAAACATATATCACTTACATCTAAAGACTGAGCTACATCTGCTAGACTGAGCCACCTCTAAGACTGAGCTACATCTGCTAGACTGAGCTAAATCTAAGACTGCGCGACAGCTGAGCTACATCTAGTTTTTCACGTACAGGTCCACGTACTCGTCGACGTCGAGCTCGGCGACTGTCTCGTTGTGCGCGAGAATCTTGCTGACCTGGTCCGCGCCGAGTCTGCCGCGCAGGTGGCGCTCAAACTTCTGCAGCAGGACGGGGATGCCCTCCTCGCGGCGCATTCTGTGGCCGATCGGGTAGTTGACCTCGACCTCGTCGAGCTTTGTGCCGTCGTTGAAGGTGATTTCAATGGCGTTGCCAATGTAGCGCTTGGAAGGCTCGTGGTACTCGGTGGAGAAGCGCTTGTCCTCGACGCACGTCATCTTTGCGCGCAGCGCGTCGATGCGCGGGTCGGCGGCGACCTCGTCGGTGTAGTCCTCGGCGGTGAGGCGCCCGTGGAGCAGCGGGACGGCCACCATGTACTGGATGCAGTGGTCGCGGTCGGCGTAGTTGTGGAGCGGGCCCTTCTTGTCAATGATGCGCATGGCGGCCTCCTGCGTGCGGATGCGGATGGCGGCAATGTCGTCGGTCGTTTTTCCCGCGGCCTTGAGCTGCTGGTGGAGCGTCATGGCGGCCTCGGCGGCGGTCTGCGCGTGGAACTCGGCCGGGAACGAGATCTTGAAGAGGACGTTCTCCATGACGTACGAGCCGTACTCGCGCTGGAACGCAAACGGGCGGCCCTTGAAGAGCACGTCGTAGAAGCCCCAGGTTTTGGCGGTGAGCACCGACGGCAGGCCGCCCTCGCCGCGCTGCACGAGCAGCGCGAGGTTGACCGCGCGCGAGACCGCGTCGCCGGCGGCCCACGACTTGCGCGACATGGTGTTGGGCGCGTGGCGGTACGTGCGCAGCGCCTGGCCGTCGACAAAGGCCTGCGAGACGGCGTCGACCGTCTGGTCGTAGCTGAGGCCAATCATCTTGGACACGACGGCCGTGGTTGCAACCTTGACGAGCACGACGTGGTCGAGGCCGACCTTGTTGAACGAGTTTTCGAGCGCGAGGCAGCCCTGGATCTCGTGCGCCTTGATCATGGCCTCGAGCACGTCGCGGATCTGAAAGACGCGGCCGGTGCCGTTGGCGCGGGCCGTGCGCGAGAGCCAGTCGGCGACGGCGAGGATGCCGCCGAGGTTGTCGGACGGGTGGCCCCACTCGGCCGCGAGCCAGCAGTCGTTGAAGTCGAGCCACCTGATCTGCGTGCCGATGGCGAACGCGCCGCGCACCGGGTCGAGCTGGTAGCCGGTGCCGGGCACCTTGGTGCCGCTGGGCACGGTCGTGCCCGGCACGACGGGGCCCATGAGGTTTGCACACTGCTTGTGCTTGAGGCCCTCGAGGCCGCAGCCGAGGGTGTCGAGCAGGCAGAGCCGCGCAGTGTCGTACGCCAGCGCGGAGTCGATTTTGTAGTTGTGCACGTAGTCGGCAATGTCGGTGAGGACCTTGTCTGGCTGCGGCCGGGCATTGTCGGTGACGATGGAGGACATGGCGCGCAGCGGGGGGGACACGGATCTAAGAGGGCGCAGCGAGCGGAGCTGGGCGCGGAGCATCAATTGTTCTTGCACTGAGCGTTTGGCCTCTGGCGGAAAATGCCTGGCCTTTTATGTCTGCGCCGTTGACAGCCCAGTGAGGGGAACGCATGCGCATGTGTCGCCGACTCGGCCGAGTTGGGCGCAAATCTGGGGTGCAGCAGGGGTGCCCGCTGCTGGGCCGAGATGGCATGCCTCGGGGAGGGCCAGCAAGGGCATGGAGCTGGGGAGCTGGGGCACCAGCTGGGGCACCAGCTGGGGCACCAGTTGGGAGGACAGGCACCAGCTGGAGCACTAGCTGGGGGGACAGGCACCAGCTGGAGCACTAGCTGGGAGGAAAACAATCAACAACAGGAAAGCTAGCAACGACAGCCCAATCTACAGCATATAATAAATAGCTAAAATAAGCGACTACCGCTGGACACCGGTAGCCTGGCCCTCTGTAGGCTCATTCCAACTTAAATAACTATGGTCGCCGAGTCTGCGCGGCTTGATGACGTGCCGGAGCAAAAACAGCACGCCGAGCAGCAGACAAATGCCCGCCACCACCAGGTACGCAATGCCCAGAAACGGGTTGCGCCCGCCAATGACGGTGCGCGTCGACAGCACGATCGACTTGGTGCCGTCGTAGTCGTTCACGGGGAAGTTGTACCCCACAGAAATGGAGTACGTGCCCGACGACATGACGGCCGTGTCGTTGCGCAGCGCCAGCTTGGAGAACGTCGGCAGGCCCGCCGTGCGCATCCAGTTCTGCAGCGACTCCCACTTGGAAATGTCGGGGATCGGGTGCTCGTCGTCGTACACGCCGTTGGGGTAGTTGTGGATCCAGTTTGGCGGCGGCACCGCCTCGGAGTTTTTGTACGCCGTCTTTTGGAACCGGTTCTTGTCGGTCGACCACGCAATGCCCACGTCCGTCATGAAGTACGTCTCATTCGTCGTGGAGGAGCCCTGCACGTTGAGCAGCACCGGCGACAAAAACGTGTCGTTGAAGTACGAGTTGGCAATCAGCCCGCACGGGTAGTAGGGCAGCCCCGTCTTGGGCTCCACGTCGAGCGGCGAGCAGTACCCGTCCGACTTGATGGTGTGGTTCGACAGCGCCTGCCCGGTCAGCTGGTTCTCGTCAAACGACGACACGTAGCGCCGGTGGTTCTGGTAAAAGTTGGTCATTTTGTAAAACAGGTAGACGGGCGCTTTCAAGTCGTTCGGAATGTTGAACTGGATCTCGCACGTAAAGTTGAAGTCGTTGCCAGAGTCTACGCGCTTCCACGACGGCGCCTTGGCGTCGCCGCCAGAAAACTCGGCGCTCCAGTACTGCGCCGGAATCTCTGCAAAGCCAGACGTCGGCGCGCCGTCGCAGTGCGAGTAGTCGATCGCAATCTCCTGCACCTGGTTCGACGCGTACAGCAGCAGCCCGCCGAGCGGTGCAAATATCGCCATGAGCGAGAAAAACAGCGGCAGCACCGTCTTGGGGGTCAGAATCGGCTGCCATGCCTTGAGCCGCTGCTGGCGGAACGCAGTGTTGGGTGGTCTGTTGGATTTCTGCTTGCTGGGAGCGGTCACTCTCTCGCTGTCTGAGTCGGAGTCCATCGGAGGCACGTTCTACTTTGCAAACCGGCCTTGTTTGTAAACGGTGGCTTTGCAATAAATAGTTGTAAAGAAGGCTTTCTCGCTGGGACAAATCCAGCACCGCTGGGAGGTCCCGTGTGGCTAGCCCCGAGCGTGGGCAAGCGTGCAGAGTGGCAGGTGGACCGGACGACAGAGCACTGCCCGCGCCGACCAAAGCGCTGGCGGCACTCCTGGAAAGCAAATTTGCACAAATAAATCCGGTGCCGGCCGCTCACCGGTGACGCTGCCTGCCAGTCACTCGCCGGTGAGTCACCGGCGTGCCTGGTGTGGCGCGGGCACACTGCATCTCAAGCGGGCATGCGTGCCTTGCAAGTCTCTTTTTTGCATCTCTTTCGCCTTGCCTCTTGCGCCCCGTATCGAGCGTTGTTTCTCCACTACTCTTCGTCTCACGTATCGCTCCCCCGCATGCATGCCCTGGTGATGCCCACCGTCAGCCACCCCGACCGCTCGCGAGCACAGCGCCACTCTACCCCCGGGCAGCTCACAGCTCACCAAAAAGAAACCCCGAGCTCCCCTCAAACTGCTCACGGCGCCAGCCAGACCGCCGCTCATGACTCCAGCTCGCGGCTGTATAGTCACGTGATATACACGGCTGTGCGCTGAAATTTCAGCAAAAAAAAGCGGGCCTGGAAACCTGCAGTGAAAACTTGTTGAAAACTCAGCAGCAGGTAAAATGGGGCAAGATAACGATGAGAACCAAGACAACAATGTCGAAATGTGGAAAATCAAAAAGCTAGTAAAGTCCCTCGAGGCAGCCAGAGGCAACGGTACCTCCATGATTTCGCTAATCATCCCTCCCAGGGGCCAGATTCCCATGGTCAACAAAATGCTTACAGAAGAATACGGAACTGCGTCAAATATCAAATCGCGTGTAAACAGACTGTCTGTTCTGTCTGCAATCACATCCACCCAGCAGCGTCTCAAGCTGTACAGCAAGGTGCCGCCAAACGGCCTCGTCATTTACTGCGGTGAAATTTTAACTGCCGAGGGCAAGGAAAGAAAGGTCAATTTCGACTTTGAACCCTTCAAAGCAATCAACACCTCTCTCTACTGGTGTGACAACAGATTCCACACTGAGCCCTTGTCCGAGCTCTTGGAGGCAGACTCCAAGTTTGGCTTCATTGTCATGGACGGTAACGGTGCCCTGTTTGGCACCCTCTCTGGAAACACCAGGGAAGTTCTGCACAAGTTCACCGTCGACCTACCCAAAAAGCACGGACGTGGTGGTCAATCTGCAGTGCGTTTTGCCCGTTTGCGTGAGGAAAAGAGACACAACTATGTCCGTAAAGTAGCTGAGGTCGCTGTGCAAATGTTCATTACTGCCGACAAGGTCAACGTCACTGGCCTGGTGCTGGCTGGTTCCGCCGACTTCAAGACAGAGCTGTCACAATCAGACCTCTTGGACAACCGACTTGCCGACAAGATTATCAAAATTTGCGACGTCTCCTACGGTGGAGAGAACGGCTTCAACCAAGCCATCGAGCAATCAGCAGAGACCCTGTCCAATGTCAAGTTTATTCAAGAAAAGAAGCTACTCAACGCCTATTTCGATCAAATTTCCATGGATACCGGCAAATTCTGCTACGGAGTTGACGACACAATGAAGGCATTGGACGCTGGTGCCGTCGAGACTCTTATTGTCTACGAAAATCTTGATCTTGTCAGGTATCTCGTTAGGGATGCCGAAGGCAATGAATCTGTTATTTATGCTGCCAAGGAGCAAACTGATGATTCTAAAGAGCACCTCATTGATCAAAAGACCGGTGCCGAACTTGAGCTTGTCGACGAAAAGCTCCTTGTCGAATGGCTTGCTGAAAATTACAAGGACTTTGGTGCTACCTTGGAATTTGTGACCGACAGATCGTCGGAGGGCGCTCAATTTGTAAAGGGATTCGGTGGCATTGGCGCTATTTTGAGATACGTGTTGAACTTTGCCCAGCTGCAAGAAGATTCTGAAGACGAGTTTTATAGCGATTAAGCGTCGAAACGTATTGACGGGTTGCAAAAGTAATTTAGAGTATGGAAAGACAATTCTAGGCAAGGCAGGTAGCTCTGTGGCAAAATAAGTTTTATAGATTCTCAGGATCGATGAAGGATGGAGCACTAGTGTGGCTTTCTTTGTGGCTTGACTCTCTACATCGAGTAAATAAAATTAGCTAGAACACTACACTGCTCATGGCATGAGCAAAATAAGTATTTGCTGGTTTGATTACATATCATCATTTGGCTAAAGTAAAACAGTGCCATTTCAGGTCTTTTTTCTCTTTTGAAGTCGATCGAGCGCGGTTTCGACACTTTTACCGAGTACTTGGTTGTGGCTCTGACCTTTTGAAAGCATATTGGCAATATTGACAGTTCCGTTTGTCAAATACTTTCCAGTTTTTCCTAGTGGCTTGGAGAGAAGCTCTTTCAGGACACTTCTAGCGGCCTTCATCTCGGCCTGAGATGTCACAGCTGGACTCTTTTTGTCATCCTTTACCGATTCCAGTTCATCGTCATCAATGCCCAAATCTTTTGCCGCTTCATCTAACCAGGAATCCGTCTTGCCCTTTCTAGCTGACGCTACTGTCATGTCTGAAATTTTCTTTGCAAGCTGCACGCGTTCCTTGCAATTTGAGACAACGTCATAATCCACAACAAATGGCTTGATGTCTTTATGCGTCAGCTTTTTCAGTTTGTTGAGAGAAGCGCGCTCTTCAGGGCTGCAAATTACTACTGACACACCATCTTTTCCAGCACGAGCGGTACGTCCAGATCTATGAATATACATATCGGCAGAGCGCGACAAGTGATAGTGCACAACATGATTGACTTGAGGAATATCAAGACCACGGGCAGCTACATCCGTTGTAACAAGAACTCCATTAGAGGACTGAGAGAATCTCTCAAGAGAGCGCAGTCGTTGTTTTTGAATCATATCCGAATGCAGACCCACAGCTGGTAGGCCTAGTTCCTTCAATAGAGGGGCCAAGCGCTTTACAGTTTCAATTGCATTCACAAAGACAATGGTTCTTCCAGGATACATGAGGCAAAAGTAGTAGGTATAAAGATCTTTTTCAGTGGCACCACATTCTATCACAGATTCAACTACCTTACTGGCAACCACCTGCTCCGGATTCGCATCCAACAAAATAGGTTTGGAGCTGAACTTCAACTTTTTACTCAGCATATTGACAATGTTGTTTTCAGAGCTGGAAGAGACATACTTGCCTCCCTTTTGCAACTTGCCTGTGAATTCTTTTGAAAAGGTAGCAGAAAAAACGCAGGTTTGATGTTTTCGTCCAATCAATTGCAGAATTTCTTCCATTTCTTCAAAGTGGCCCTCTTGCACCAGTCTATCTGCTTCGTCCAATACAACAGTAGGGCACTCCTGTAGTCTCTTTTTCACATCATCATCCTCTTTGATCAGTTCAAGCAGCCGACCAGGGGTGGCAACCAAGATGGCGGGTTTTTTTTTTAAAAGCCTGACCTGCTTCACAGCGGCCAAGCCACCGGTTATTGGAAGAATTCCCACACCGTTGAACTCGATATTTTTCGATATCAATTTCAAGTGCTTGGTGATTTGTAATGCGAGTTCTCGGGTCGGACTGAGAATGAGCCCAAAAGTCTTGAGCGATTTTGGTTCTGCAAGAAACTTCTCCAGAATGGGAATACCAAAGGCAAGAGTCTTACCTGATCCTGTCATGGCTTTACCGATGACGTTCTTACCATCAAGAATTTGAGGTATCGCCAATCGTTGGATTTCAGTAGGTGAAGTGAATCCTAATGCAACCAATGCTCTTCTGATCTCATCCGACAGCCTGGGGTCCCAGCTGTCTTTTGTGCTGTCAAATGCCTCGATCTCATTAGTATCCTGATCCAAAATAGCGAATGGATTCTCAACACCAACAATTTCAGTGACAGCTTCGTCCTTGCTGTTCTTCTCCTTTTGACTTTTCTTTCGTTCGCTTTTCTTTTGAGCCTTCAGCTTTTCCTCATTCGTCGTCTCGTTAGCTTTGTCAACAACAATATCATTCAAATCGATAATAGAATCAGCTGCCTCAACAACTTTCTGCTTCTTTGAAGCCTGTACTTCTTTATCAGCGACCTTTCTCTTTTTGTTCTTCGGCTTGTTGTCTGCCTTATAGAATGTTGTTTTGCCATTCAAGACCTTCACACCTACACCTTCAATCTCTTCCAGGCCAAGCATATCATCGTCAAATCCTTCCACTGTGGATGTTTTCCATTGCAAGTCTTCTAGTTTCAAACCTTCTTCCATTTTGAACAGCACTCGCAACGAACTTTCATGTAGTCGCTTCAAACCGTACCTTAGCCTCTAGGTATCGCAAGGCTGTGAAATTTTTTTTTCAAGGCGCCAGATCTGCATATTCGCAAAGCTGAGAAGTAAAGAAGAACATGAGCTTTACATGTTTTAGAACCAATATTCTGGACGTGTTTTATTTGCACTAGCCAGAAAGCAACTCGACGTTTGCTGCGTTAATTATTTTGTTGGTGTTCTGCTCGATCCCTTGAAGGTCATCACTTCAGCCTGAAATAATTAACTTTATGGCAGCCATTTTATTACATATTATCAAAATAGTCATCAGCACAGTTTCTCACCATCAAAGAGCAATGGAGCCTAGTTGCAAATGCACATAACATCTTCATTTTCATTACGAGGACATGGCTCACAGATAACGTCTCTGGATTTCAACGAAGCTCAGATTATTTCTGGTGATGACCAGGGCTGGATTTTTTGGTGGTCGGTAATTACCAGACGGCCTCTTGGTATTTGGAAAGCGCACTCTCGCTCCATCCTAACTGTCAAGTGGCTCACCCGAGATACAGTACTGACTCATGGTAGAGACAATAAACTCTACATTTACCGGGTCACGGCCAATGACAACCTCGATGTTGCCATCCCTACTCCCACCGCCGATGGCAGCAACTGGAAACATCCGTGGCTTGTTTATTCACAGGACGTCAATGCTCTCAACTTCTGTCAAGTTGCTATTTGCAACACTCTGCTCGCTGTTCCCGCCACTACGAATCCTGAGCTTGTAGACGTTTATATTGTTGAGGCAGGCGAGACTCTGCAGAGGCCGTTCAAAGCGGTTGGACCAGACCCTGCAAGCCAAATGAAAACGGGTATTGTAATGGCCATATCTTTGAACGAGTCGCTATTGGTGGTTGGGTACGATTCTGGCCATGTTATTGCCTATGACATTTCGAGCGCACCAACAGCACCAATAGTGTACTGCCAACAGCTCCATTCCCAGCCAGTATTGTCTCTTACACCACTCGACGGGTCTGGTGCAGTGATTTCATCTTCCGTAGATGCTCTCCTGATAAGGCACAACATTACTAGCGACACATTTGTGTCATGCAACACGAAACATGCTGGACTCACTTCTCTAGATGTTCGAAGTGACGGAAAACTTTTGTTAACAGCTGGATGGGATGGAAGGGCAAGAGTTTTTAACTATGCTACTCTGCAAATGCTAGCCGTATTTGAGACTGAAGCAAGTGTAGCTCGATTCTCCAGATCGATCCAGACGCCAGAAGATAAATGTCAGGTGTCGCCGATGGATCAGGCTGTAGCCAAACCATCATCAACTCTAGTGCGATTACAGGAAAAGTTTCTATCAGCAAACTGGGTAGCGACAGGACGCAAATCTGGTGTAATTTCTTTATACAAAATTTATTAGCAGACCAAGATTACTGATTGTCATTTTAAGAATATAAATAGTTGCGTGCCTCATTATTAACGTCTGATATTTGCTGGCCCCCGTCATCAACATAGTTGAATCTCAAGAATTCACTACGGTCCAGCGATTGACACATTTGCCGACTCACTTTCGCTCTCACTTGCACTAAGGGCATTCGACAAGGCACTCTCCTCTCCATTTGCAGATGTACAGCTTCCATCGCACCCGCAATCTTCGCACGCATGTTTGGCAGTCATCCGGCTTAGGTGCATGTACTTCATCTCTAACTGATTAATAGTGTTGACAACTTTTTTGATTTTCCCGTCAACGATAACGTCAGAGTTTACCAGCTCCAGCTTCATTTCGTCAAAAAGTGCCTTTAGCTGATCAACCTGACGCTTGCGTTGAATTTCCATTTCAGTTTGTATAAGTTGGAGACGCACCCGCAGTTTCTCCTGCTCCGCGATCTTTGCATTCATTTTCTGCAGCTTTTCGAGGTCAGAACTGCGTTCGTTTTTGATGGCACTGAGCTGCTGTGAAATTTGCCTAATGTTTTGCGCATTTCTGCTGTTGGAGCTCTTCAAAGAACTGCTCAGCATTTGGTATTCGTTGTCGATGCGCTTATTAATTTCCTCCAGTCTAACAATTTGGCTGTCTGCTTCACGAGCAGCATTGCCCAAAGCCACTTCATTCATATTATTTTGTTCTATTCTCCGATTCTTTTGCTTGATTTTCAGCTCCATCTCAGCAATGCGTCGCTCGTACTTGGCGACATGTTGAAGATGAACGTCTGATCGTCTCTGCAGCAACTGCAGCGTTTCCTCGCACTGCTCGTACCTCTTGACGGCAATAATGCGTTGCTCGCGCTCCTCCTTGCCGATTGCGCGCGCTTCATTCAGCTCTAGCTTGAGCGCATCAAGTGACGCCTGTAATGTTTCCACTCGAGTGTTGGAAGAGACAGTTCTTTTTGAGGGCATCAAACCAGAGGGTGATCGTCGTGTTGCAAGGTTGCCATTTGAAAACAGCGAGGCATCCGAGCTCTGTCGGCGGTGCCTGCTAACCGGGACCGGCGCTGAGCTATCCACCGGCGACACAGACGCAGTACGCGTAATAGACGACGGCTGTGCCTGACTGCCGTGCTCTCTTTGGCCGTGGTTCTGAGAATTTGCCTGGAGCTCGGCATCGATGCGAGCCTGTTGCTGAGCCCTTGGATCTGAGGGAGTTTGGGCCACAATGGACACCAACGACGACATTTCTGCCTCGTCGTACTGGCCCGACAAGTAAGGTAGGTTGCTTTGAATGTGCTCAAGGCTCTGCAACGAGGCCGTGTGTCGTTTGATTTCCTTCCGCAGCCTCTCTGCTTTTTGCGACTCGGACAGACCCGACTCCTTTGTAGGCACGGGCGGTTGTAAAGATAATCTATAGCTGTTTTGTCGCTGCTGGCCCTGCTGCTGACGCGCTTCTTCGTCGCGCAGGGAGTTGATTTGCGAATCCACGCCGCCGCTACTGCTCGTGACAATCATTGAAACTGGCCGCACTTTACTTCGCAGGCCCCGAGAAGACCCTCCGCCGTCGTTTCGCATCATGCTCTCCTATATATGGTACTATCTAGTTTTGGGGGGTTGATTGCGTTAAGGTTCTTCGAGTGTCATCAAACCCTATCCGGCAGCCTGTGGGTGGTTTGTGCTCTTTTCCGGGCATTATTCATAAACATGGTCTGCCTGTTTGGACCCAATTAGGGGATGCCAATCTGCACGGACATATTGTGACAAGGTGCATTTCCTTCGTATTCAAACGCATAGAATCGTCTGCGTCCAATCTCACGTTGTCCGATCATTTTTTTTATTTTTTTTTCGCTACGGAACGCCGACCGAGACGCCAGTAACGCGATTCAAATGGTGCCTGGCAGCATTGACCCGACAGCTGGTGTGGGAAAAAAATTACGGCCAAGGCTGGGTTTGTTTTTTGACTTTCCCTTTATTATTTTTGATTACTTTGTGTCGTTTATGTATCCAATTGGGCGAAAACATACAGAAGAAGGTACCTACCGCTCGCCTGTTCAATTTGAAAGAGGCCCTTGATTTCAGTGTGTCTCGGAGACGCACACATCATGCAATGTTGGACCGGGATTGAAGGCCTGGGGGTGCTTCAATAAATGCAGGGTTCGATGCTAATCAGGAGAGCGCTCATCAGCGCAGCCAATGCCAATTAGCCCAGACCCATGCTCTTCATCATGTTTTTCATCATTGGGTTATCCATCATTCCTTGGAGCTGTGACATGTCGGGCATGCCGCCACCTCCCATCGCACCCATCAGAGCAGACATGTCTGGCATTCCACCGGGCATCCCACCAGGCATTCCCGGTAGTCCTTGTCCGCCATTGGCACCACCCATCATTTGTTGCATTCTCCTTTGTGCTTGAGCCTGCATTTGAGGATTTTTCTGTGCCTGTTGCATTCGTGACAACATGCCATTCTTTCCACCCATCTTCTTGACCATGCCTGCCATCATCTCCTGCTGAAGCAGCACTTCTTCAACTTCACGCACTGACGTTCCAGAGCCTCTGGCAACGCGAACCACTCGCGTGGGCTGATCTCTAAACATCTGACCGTCGCTATCCAGCTCCTTGTTGGTCATCGAATCCATCACGTATATCATGGCCTTGAGTCTGTGATTGGTGTCGTCTTGGTTCATCTGACCAGCAAGCTGCGACATTCCGGGAATCATTGAGGCAACCTTTGACAGCGGCCCCAGCTTCATAATGTTACTCATCTGGTCTCTCAGATCCCTCAAAGTGAAGATTCCTTTTTGAAAGTGCTCTTGTGCAGTCTTGTGATCAATGTTTAGTGTTTGCATCTGCTCCATGAGCCCCTGAATGTCGCCAATGCCCAAGAGTTTGGAAATAAACTGCTTTGGAGAAAAGGACTCAAGATCCGTAATGTGTTCTCCGGTACCAATAAATACAATTGGTGTGTTTGTCGCAGCGACGGCAGAAATAGCACCACCGCCCTTAGCGTGACCGTCCATTTTGGTCAGAATGATGGCACCAAAGTTGGAGCTTTCCTTGAAAGCCTTCGACTGGCTCTCTGCAGCCTGACCAATAGAGGCATCCAACACCATGATAGTCTGCTGAGGCTTGACTGCGTACCCAATCTGAACCATTTCGGCAAACAGCTCGCTTTCTTGTTGATGTCGTCCTGATGTATCCACAATAATAATATCAAACTTGTCCTTCTTGAACTGGTCGACACCTTGCTTGGCCACCTTTACAGGGTCGGGCTCAGTGTAGGAGCCGTAAAACGGCACCTTGGCCTTTGTGGCGTTCTGCTTGAGCTGGTCAAACGCACCTGCACGAAACGTATCGGCGCACACAAGGCCCACTTTGAAGCCGCGTCTTTGGTAGTACACAGCGAGCTTAGTACAAGAAGTAGTTTTACCCGCACCTTGCAAACCCACAAACATAATGACGTTGGACCTTCCCTTTTTGGGTTTGAACGGCTCTTCATGGCCATCAACAAGGGCACACAGCTCATCAAAAACAGACTTTTGAATAATTCGCTTTCTGGCAGCTGGCGTGGCCTTTTCATCCTTCAAATCAATCTTTGCTTTGATTGAATTTCGCAACCCCGCCACGAGTTTCACATTCACATCCGACTCCAAAAGCGCAGAGCAAATCTCCTTGAGCATGGCGTCCACGGCCTTTTCATCAACCACATTGCCTTTGGCAAGCTCGCCGACCGCCGCATTGATTTTTCGTCCCAGATCCGCTAAAACCATGTGTGTTACGCTGGGTGTAGATGCAAAGTGCAACTTTTCGGCGTGGAATTTTTCAGTGTGGGACAAGCTGGGAAAGCCACGACAGGCAAACGTGGTTGAGATGCAACATTGAGACTGACAAACAGCGCAGATAGCTAGGTAGCCAACACACTAGAGTCAAGATATTTATAGAGAGAGATTTTATCTGTGGACTGCCAACCATAAGTATTGTGTTTTCCATTGGAGAAACATGGCACCGCTCTATCTGTGCATTTACAATGCTAGTCTGGCGGGCGACAGCGAGTCCGAGGAAGCTTTGAAACAACAGATTGTATTCTACTTTGCAGCAGATCCGGAGGAGGAGTCTGTCAGCGTGCAATTGAATAGGGTTGGGCTAGCACAAGGTATCATCAATTTCGGCAAGTCCTTCTCAGACGGGATGGCGGTGTCAGTTGTAGATACGTCCGATTCAAGATTTGTCTATCTTGAGCTGGAAAAGGGCTGGTGGATTGTTGCAGCTGTAGCGGATGAGCACCCCCAAGTAGCTGGTGAGATTTTGAGAGCACAGCTTCGCAAAGCCCACTTTCGCTGGGCACTCCACCATGGAACCTTGGAGTGGAACCTGGCAACTAAGGATAGAGCAGCATTGTTGAAGAGCCTTGATTCTTGGTGGAGGGCTTTTGCAAACTCGTGGTATCCGTCGCTTGGTGGAGATGGTGTGAATTTCACGCTGCCTGGAACTAGAATGAGCAATTTGAAGCCAAACAAGGAGAGTATAGAGGCTGCTGATGCTTTCTTGGAGTCAGGCAGGCACTCCGATATAGTTGAAATGTTTGTGATACGTCCAGATGCCCAGGGATGTGTTTACTCGTCCTCCAGATCAGAACTTTCCGAGTCCATAGTCGACTGGATTCTGGACTGTGATGCGTGTAATGATTCTACAGCCTACTTAAATGACGTGGGATTTGTATACCATATGATGCCATTGACCGAAACGGCATTGTCTTCTTCTATTAGAGACATGCTCGATGTGTCCAACACCGAGCCCGTTTCGACCCCACCGATACCTGAACCAGGCCGAGCGAGGGAAACAATTACAGAAAACAATACCACAAAGGCGTCTAGTGTTAAGGATACCATGACAAAACCTGGGGCTAGCGGTCTGGGTGACGCTCAAGATGGTGAAAGTATTGAAAATGGCATATCTGAAGAAACTCCTAGACATGACACGGAAATAGCTTCAGGCAACCAGGATGAAAGCTCCGAACAGCTTGCTAGTTCTGGTTTAACAAACGATCCTATTCCCGTGGACGAGTATGGCACAGAAGAGGAAGCCGCGACACTAGGAGCATTCAGCATGATGGGCGGTTTGATGGTACCATCAATGGCGTCGCTTGGGGTTCCCTCGCTGAGTGTACCCTCACTATCCCTGCCGTCTGTAGATGTCAGCAAGTTGAAGCTAGCGGGAGAAAATATTGGAGACGCTTTCACCGATGCGTTTTCTGTGGCGAAAGATTCTGCCAACCAACTTGCACATCTCATGACTTCGCTTCCCAAGCTGCCCTTTGCCAATTCAAAGAAGCTGGCACCTAGTGAAAAGGCCTCTGCCGATGACATTATCGACTCACGTTTCCTTGTAGGATTGATGGGAAATTTGGAAGACGCGGTGAACGACGAGCCGGACGAACAAAGCCCGGCTGCCCAGAGGACTGTGACAACAAAGTATGTTTACGGTCCGGACAACAAGCAGTACAATGTGGTTGTGTACTGTCGACGCCCCTTTATTTTTGCAATTCTAGTGAAGAAAGATTCAGTACTGCTCCAAAATGCGTCGTTCTACACTAAGCTTCACTTGAAGTTGGCGTCTTTGGTGGAGCCCATGTACCACGGCGAGGCCCAGGGACTGGATCACTTTTACCACATTCTGGTGGATGAAGGTTCCAGAACTTGGCAGTCGACGATTCCACCGATTCCCAAGTTGACGAAGGAAATGCTTGAGCGGCAGGAGCCCAAGCTTGCCAACAAGCTCCTTGTAGCACGAAACGAGCTGGAGGGGCTTCATTCGTGTGCGCTGGCACTGCTGCAGGCCGGCGAGCGTCGTAAGCAGCTGTCGATGCAAACGAGTCGCAACTGGTGGGTTTATTATTCTACATTGCCAAACAAAAAGGTCGTGTTTGCAAAGCGCGGCCAGAGCAAAGAGGGCATTCTCGGTGGGTGGAAAGATGCCAAAGTCTGGCTGGCGCAGCTTGCCGAGGTTCAGGAGCTATAAAGAGTATTTATTTATCACGCTGCTCGGTGCGATTCTACAGAGTACTACGCAGCAGCCAACGTCATTACCGCGCGCACGTTGGGCCCAGCGAGTCGGAATTAATCGGTAACGTGTTCCAGCCAAGACTTGCCGGCGCAACGGCAACGAGCGCAATGGCAGAGCGCGCCGATCACGATTTGTTTGCGAGGTCCTCGAAAGGAGCAGCTTGTCGCCAGCGTGTCGCCGGGCTTTGCGCGCGCGCTCCGGTCGTGCGTACTCCAGAAAATTTGCGTGTTGTTCTGCAATAGGAAACTACGATGGGTCCTCAATGGGCGGTGGGCAGTCAGTCGGTCCACAGCCCAAAACAGGCCCAGACTTTCCACCATCGCCAGACACAAGCCGGACATAAACCAGTCAGTTACAAGTAATAGATAGTCTATTTGAGATTGTGACGGAGGCGACACAAGCAATACGGAGAGAACCCCCGGCGTGTAGTAGGTGTATATGAACTACCACACACGCAATAGTTTCAATACCTCTAGAGCTGGTGCAGTTGTAAACAACAGTCAAGAGCTTCTAGACTCAGTCTCCTTTGCGGCCAGCAGTTTGCAAGACACACCGGCCGGAGACGAAGTGTCCATGACGACACGCAAATCGCAGGGCGAACGGCCAGACGGGCCGGCGGACCGCCCGTCGCTCGAGGGAAGCGAGAGCGCGCCGCTTGTCGGCCAGCGCGACGGCACCGGCGACGCGCTCACAGACAGCCTGCTCAGCTCGCGTGCGCGCAGCGCACCCGGCTCGTCCCCCAGCATTGCGCGGTCGTTGTCCGAGAAGGCGCGCAGCTCGCTGGGCGACATGCAGCGGGCTATTTCAAAGTACATCAAGTTCATCGGGCCCGGCATTTTGGTCTCGGTGAGCTACATGGACCCAGGCAACTACTCAACGGCGGTTTCGGCCGGCTCCATGTACCAGTACAAGCTGCTGTTTGCCATCCTGGTGTCCAACCTGTTTGCTGCATTCTTGCAAACGCTCTGCGCGAAGCTGGGCTCGGTCACGGGCCTGGATCTGGCGCAGAACTGCCGGCGCCATCTGCCGAAAAGAGTCAGTCTCACAATCTACATACTGGCTGAGATTGCCATCATCGCGACCGACCTCGCAGAGGTCGTGGGCACCGCTATTGCCCTCAATATTTTGTTTGGCATAAACCTTTCTGTCGGCGTGGCCATCACAATTGTTGACGTCATTCTCGTGCTCATGGCGTATCGACCAAACGGCCCCATGCGAGCAGTGCGCTACTTTGAGTACATGGTGACGGTTCTGGTCGCAGTGGTTGTCATCTGCTTTGCCATTCTGCTCGTGAGCATCGGCCCCATGGATACCGACGACATTTTCCGAGGATTCCTTCCGTCAAAGGAGCTGACAGAGACCAAGGGCCTTTATCTCGCCTGTGGAATTCTTGGTGCGACGGTCATGCCGCACTCGCTGTACCTGGGCTCGGGCCTGGTTCAGCCTCGCTTGAAAGAGTACGACATTAAACACGGAATTTACGATGAATCCATCGACAGTGCAAGTGCCTCAAACCTGGACAACGACGACAGCGATGACGAACACACATACAAACCCTCGATTCGTGCAATCAACTACGCCATGAATTTCACAATTGTGGAGCTTGTTATTTCTCTGTTCACGGTGGCCATCTTTGTCAATTGCGCCATTCTCATTGTTGCTGGAGCTACACTGTCGTCAGATAAAAACGGAGACCAGACTGGCGGGGAGGTAGACGCAGACTTGTTCTCCATCTACGAAATGCTCAAGAGCTATCTTGGTCAGATGGCTGCCACAGTATTTGCTCTTGCCCTCTTGTTCTCTGGACAGTCAGCTGGTATCGTCTGTACGCTCTCCGGCCAGATGGTTTCAGAAGGGTTTTTGAAATGGTCCTTGCAGCCATGGGTCAGACGTCTAATCACAAGAGGTCTGGCAATTGCGCCTTGCTTCTTTGTTTCAGCCTTTGTGGGTCGAAAAGGGCTGGCAGTTGTTCTCAATGCATCTCAAGTTGTGCTTTCCTTACTCTTGCCCTTTGTCACTGCACCCCTTTTGTACTTCACCGCTTCCAAGTCCATTATGAGTGTCAAGGCCATTGATAGTGTCGATACCATGAGCATGCCTTCATCCCCGCTGGGAGATTCTTCTTATCAAAGTGACGACCTGGACGTGTCTCCTCCAAAGGTTGTGGATCTGAGCAATTCAAGACTGACAAACGTTACGGCTGTGCTTATTTTCCTGCTAGTTTCAGGACTGAATTTCTTCTTGCTCATATCCATGGCTCTAGGCCGTGAGGTTCCCATATGATCTATATCATTTGCATTGCTTTTATTTATTTTATTATAGGAGACGACCACGAATGGCGAAACAAATATAAAAAAAAACTTTATAATAAATTACATTCAATAGAAGACGCTATCTATCGGTCGTTTGTTCATCGTCTATTCTTTGACGTGTTGTACTTTGAACCAATCCTACTTTGGTTTGCTAACGGTCTCTGCATTTTAGGATCGGGCACTGGCAAGGTTCCACAGTAATTTGCTGCCAGCACCGGTAAATAAGGAGAGGTTTTGAGATCTAAATCCTTTGGACTTACCTCCGACAATACGCGAGTCAAGAGGTTGTTAATCTTGAACGAGAGTCTCCTTTCTTCGGGAGACACCAAATACTCGTCGCCATTCTGGTTGATGAGACGAATTCGTTGCAGCTGTTGCAGCTCTAGCAGCATCAATGAAATAAGCTCTATTTCAGTGCCGTGCTCGGCTGCCTCGATTTCATCATCGTCGATAAATGAGCCAGGGGTCCATTCTACAACGCGCACAATGTCCACATCACTCGGTGAGGCGATGCCATTGAGCTTCGTGTCTGTTTGAGATTCCGACTTGTCGCCTTCGGACTTGACAAGAACATTCTCTTCTGCGTCGTTACCTTCACCGGCTTCCTCAGCTGCTGTTCCATCCGCCGGCTCAGCAGTACCCTCGCGGCCCGACTTTGCTGTCTCGTCGTCGACATCCATTTCATCAGCGCCTTCTTCAGATGGAGATGATGCTGGCAAGGACGACGCGCCAGAAGCCAACGATGCAGCTCCGTCAGGGTTCTTATTCAATAATCTTTGAAGCTCTCTAGCGCCTTGTTTTTCATACCAAACAGAGGATGCAGTTTCGCTGTCAAAAATGACCTTGCTGTCTTCCACTTTCGGAGCAAAGCTGGAAGATTCACCGAATGACAGCCACGCGCCAGTCGACATGGTCGTGTCAACCGGGTGCTTGAAGTTCTTCATAATCTCGGTTGGGGGCATGGCGGGATGGGGAATTCTGGAGACCAAAGGACTGGAAAACGATAGTTGGTGGTTTGGAGCATTGCCCTCGTATGAGATGACCTTGGTTGTTTTGAAAGCACCAGCAGTTTGCGAATCACGCACGTCCAGCGACGACTTTCCAGTCAAGGAGGAAAACAGCGGTCCGTGCTGCGCCAATATGTAGTAGGCCTCGCCGTACGGCCGCTCGACCTCTGTGAAAAGTTTTCTTGAGCCGTTGCCAAAGACATCCGACTCAAAATCTGTCTCTTCAACGTCGTCATTTTCCTCACGTGAATTTTCGTCTGCGGCCGAGCGCTCCTGCTTATCCAAAAATCCCAACCGTGTTGCTTCGCGCTGTATCAAGTCCAAATTAAAGTGATAAAACTGATCGAGATGGACATACTCTTCGGTGCCCATCGGCATGGACGATATCAAGGATGACACCACATTTCTAAAGTCTGTCAAAAAGGCGGCGACAGACTGGTATTCCGAATTTTTGTGTTTCTGCGCAATGCTAAAGTCGCTGTCCTCCGATATTGGGCTGTTCAAAATGTCGCTCCCGTGGGCCGCGTTCGACGATATGATCTGTGTGACGTCATTCAACAGGTCCGCGAGGTTGTGGGATGATTGGCCCTTCGTGCCCATTATTTTTGTATGCGTTTTTGTATTAATTGTATTCGCCTGGTGCGACTAAAATTTCCAGTGGTGGTGGGGACTGGGAGTTGAGGGTGTCGAGATGGTTAGGCACTTATTGCCTCATTGGGGTGGACACAAATCCCAATCAAGAAGTGCAAACGAGCGTCAACGCTTGCCAACATTTGCGTTAGTCAGTGCCGGAACCCGCTGGCCTGTCTGTAAACATGGACGACTCGTCAGACGATGAATACGTTGCCTACTCGGACACCGAATACAACGACGACAGCATCGCCCGCCGGACACGGAAGAGGGACAAGCGCTCGGCAGAAAACCCTTCGTTGCGAGGGCAGACGGGTGGATACGCATGGGAGGAGGACTACCAGCGGTCGTGGGACGTTTTGCAAGAAGATGCACATGGTTCGCTGGAAAGCGTGGTGGCCAGCGTCGTTGAGGATCAAAAGAAGAAGCACATTCTCAAAGACACGCGGCCACTGCAACGAGGAATCATTAGAAACGTGGTGCTTATACTGGACCTGTCTTTTGCGATGCTGGATCGCGACCTGCGGCCGAACCGCTACCAATTGATGCTGTCGTATGCGATTGAGTTTGTGAATGAGTTTTTTGATCAGAACCCCATCTCGCAGCTGGCGATTGTGGGCATGCGGGACGGCCTCGGAGTGCTCATCAGCGAGCTTGACGGAAACCCGAGCCAGCACGTGTTTGCGCTTCAGGACTTGCAAAAGCAAGAGCCCAAGGGCGAGCCGTCGCTGCAGAATGCGCTGGAGCTCTGTCGGGGCGTGCTCTTCCATGTGCCGTCCCACTGCACCAAGGAGGCTGTTGTTGTGCTCGGCGCCCTTTTGACCTCTGACCCGGGCGACATCCACCAGACCATCGCCAGTCTCGTCAAGGACAAAATCCGGTGCCGGGTCATTGGTCTGGCTGCGCAGGTCGCAGTGTGCCAGGAGCTGGCGGCGAAAACCAACTTTGGAGACCCGTCTGCGTATGGCGTTGTACTGAATGAGGCCCACTTCAAGGATCTATTTATCTATTGCACTACACCTCTTGCACTTTCGAAAATGTTTGCGACGAACGCGGGCACGTCGCTGGTGCTGATGGGGTTTCCTTCGCGCATTTCTGAGCCCGCGCCCACCATGTGTGCTGACCACTTTGAGCTGCGGAAGGGCGGGTACCTGTGTCCGCGCTGCTTTACCAAGACCTGTTCGCTGCCGGCCATGTGTCCGTGCTGCAACCTCACGCTGATTTTGTCGACCCACCTGTCGCGCTCGTACCACCACCTGTTTCCGCTGCAAAACTTTGTGGAAGTGGAGGCCGACAAGGTGCAGCCGTCGTGGAACGTGCCCAAAGAGTGCCTGGCGTGCCTGGCGTCCTTCTCTGCGGCGGAGACGCGCAACCGGTATGTGTGTCCAAAGTGCTTCAATCATTTTTGCATCGACTGCGATGTGTTTTGCCATGCGACCCTGCACAACTGTCCTGGGTGCGAGTCGCGCAGAAAGGGGCCGCAGATACTGTTGCCGACTGCCAGCCGCTGAGTGAACACTGTATTATATTGTAACAAGTAATGGCAGTTGATTC
Source organism: Limtongella incommunis (assembly GCA_003706695.3). Lineage (NCBI taxonomy): Eukaryota > Fungi > Ascomycota > Dipodascomycetes > Dipodascales > Trichomonascaceae > Limtongella > Limtongella incommunis. The sequence continues at coordinate 33,470 of PPME03000032.1, forward strand.
TGCGAATGTATTAGCAACGGTAGGTGCAACAAGTGCATGCACGCAGGATTCAGAAACACTCTATTAGCTAGGAACAAGTAATGGCAATATTTTGCTACGCTTAACACTGTATTAGCTGGTAACAAATAATGGCAATTGATTCTGCGCTATTAGCTAACAAGTACGGCAATTGACTCTGCGCTTACAATGTATTAGCAACGGCAAGTGCAACCAGTGCATGCACGCAGGATTTAGAGAACATGTATTAGCTATTGTAACAAGTAACGGCAGTTGATGCTACGCTTACAAAATGTATTAGCTAACAAGTACGGCAATTGATTCTCGCTTAAAAATGTATTAGCTAGCAAGTACACTGCTTCTGCGCTTAAATGTATTAGCTATAGTAACAGGAATTATATAAACAACCAAATGAAACCCACAATCACCGCCAGCACCGACGAGCCCTGCTCAAAGGAGACAAAGGCCGCGCCCGCCTTGGACGACGAGGTCGCCGTCGAGCTGTCGGCGGTGATGGTGGCCAAGGTCTCGGAGGTCTCGCTGCCGGCGCCAGAGACCCATGACGCGACGCTGCTAAAGTCGACGGAGGCGTCGATGGAGGTGGAGTTTGTCATAAACACGGTGGCGGTGCCCTTGGAGTCAAACACGACGCCGCCGGTCATGGTGCCGGTGAGGTCGCGCTTGATGTAGCCGTCGGTCTCAATGCCGGTGGCAATGTACTCGACGCCCTGCCAGTCGTGGATGGTGGAGTAGAGCTGGAGCGGGTGCGTGTAGTTCATGACCTCAAACACGTCAAACTCGCCGCAGCCCGACTCCCAGCACGAGCAGTTGGTGGACAGCGGGTACTGCGCGGTGCGCGGGATCTTGGAGTTGAGCAGCCAGATGGCCGGCATGTTGTACGACTCGTACGACGAGTTGAACGAGTTGGTTTCGTTCGGCATGGAGAACGAGAACAAAAACATCTTTTGCGTGCCGTTGAAGCCCTGGAACGCGGGGATGCCCGAGCGGTACACGCCGCAGTCGCCGGAGCTCGACGAGGAGCCGCACTCGGTGTTTGTAAAGATGGAGTACTCGGTGTCGGACGGAATGTAGTTGTCCTTCTCGAGCACCGTCGCCGACGACGCCGAGGACGTGCCGTCGCTCGACAGGTACGACAGCGCCGCGCCGAGGCAGGTCGACGCCGCGCCGTGGTTGCCCATGAAGGTTACATTGTTGGCGGTCTGCGTCGACGCATTGTAGTACGCGGCGCGCGTCCACGAGCCGCTGCCGGACGTGGAGTTCACATCAAACGAGCCCGACGTTGTGTAGAAGCCAAAGCCGTGCAGGGAGAGCGGCCCGCGCAGATGCACCGAGAGCGGCTCGTCCAGCGGAGCGTTTGTGCCCGAGAAGTACGTACCCGAGGTGGACAGCTTGCATGTGCAAGAGGAGGCATCGATGGTGTTTACATCGTAGTAGTGGCCGGTGAAGCCCAGGTTGTCGTACTGGATGACGGAGTACTCGGGGACGTCAAAGTTGAGCGCGGCCGCCGACGCTGCGAGCAGCGCCGAGACGGACCAAAAGCTTAGCATTGCAAATGTGCAAAGCGGCGGGTTGCGAGGGTAGCGAGCGAGAGTAAAACGATAGGGTAGTGTTGACAAAGCCAAGCAGGTTGTCTACAGATTTTCGTTGTCAATTTTTCTCGGTTATGTCCAAGCGTTGAGCACAAGCGAAAGTTGCAATGTGCAGATATCCAATTATAAATAAATCTGCTCGGATCATCTCTAGGGTGCTGACCCGTTTCGGGCCACCCACCTGCGCCTCCATGGTGCGGCAGCCCCGGCTGGGCAGGGACGCGTAAGTTGTTCAAAAGCCCGGGAACAGCCAGCGTCGGGGTGCAGCCAGCTGTGGGCGTGGCGCTCAGTTTGCGCTCGCTCGAGGCTCCCAGGGCTCCGGTGGAAAACTCCCCGGAGCTGCTGGTGGCCGGCGCTGGCGAGCGTTTCCACGCAGTCACTAGATTAGGGCCGGCTCCTAGGGTTACCGCTGTGTAGCAACCTAGGGCTGGTAAACAAAGCCCTGCAACGCATAGCACCTGGAGTTAAGCGTGCTTGCAAAGCATATCAAAGTGTGCCGGCTGCTCGCCCGCTCGTGTGCCTGCGCTGTCTTACGCATTGACAGCGCTCGATTGGCGCACTTACGCAACCACCGCCGGCAGACTGCTGGCTGAAAAGTTTTTGCGACACTGCCACGACTGCGCTGCGACCGCACCGCTCGCAATGGGTCGGCCTCAAGCCTCTGTTTTGGGCGTCGCGGCATAAAACATTTAATCTCCTCTGCGGTCGCTGTTTGACACTGTCAACGTCATACACGCTTTGGGAAGTCCACGCACTCGGCTGATGAGCAGCCCAAACCCTGCGACCGTGGTCCACTAGCTAGAAAACCTAGAAATAGTAATACACTCAGCGATACAGCGCCGAACGCGCCGGCTGTCTACATGTACTTCATACATTTCATTATCCTATCTATGCCAATTCGCGCTCGCCATCTCACGCATGCATCAACATCTCCTTTTCAATATTTGCTTACATGACCTTTAGAGATCTCGCTCGGACGGGCCGTCTTGTTCGCCGGCACCTGTGTAGCACCACAGATCGTCGCGGACCGGCCTCTTGCAAGCACCTACCGCATCAAAACTCTACAGCTCCTCCTCCTTCGCCAGATCGGCCTCCTTCAGCAGCTTGTCAATCTCCTCCGGCTTCCAGATCTTGGTCACCACATTGCCCTTTGCATCTTTGGACACAGTCGCAAACTCCAGCTTGTCGCCCGTCAGCTGCGCCGAGTCCATCGTCTTTGACAGCACCTTGACAGCCAGCAAACACGACTCCTTCAGGTTGATCTCGTTCTTGTAGTCCTGCTTCAGCATGGTCTGTGCCGACGCCTGGTTCGCGCCCACCGACGTCGCCTTCCACCGCGAGTAGTTGCCCGACGGGTTGCTTGTGTAAAGTTGAAACTCAAGATCGTCGTCGTACCCCGCAAAGATGATGGACACGCCAAACGGTCTCAGCCCGCCGTGCTGCGTGTACGACTGCTTGATGTCGCTCAGCGCGCGCACCACCAGCTCGCACGGCTTGTCTTCGTTGTAAAGTTTCAGATAGCTTTGCGCATCCTTGCGGATGTAGTTCACAAGCAGCGTCGCATCGGAGTTGATGCCCGCAACCGCACACACCATCTTGTCATTGAGCGAGTAAATCTTCTCTGCAGAAATGTCTTGTTCCAGCAGCTTGGATGTAACCTTGCGTTCGGCGGCCAGCACAATGCCGTCGGTGGCCAAAATGCCAATTGCAGTGCCGGCGTGGGAAATCGCCTCGAGTGCATATTCTACTTGGTACAATCTTCCCTCGGGCGAAAAGATTGTGGTTCTCGAATCATATCTTCTGGAGCCCATTGTGTTTAGGTGGTGGCAATGGTGAGTTTGTGTCGCACATTACAAAACTGGGAGGCAGACATCTGGGGCGGTGCCCCGACAACTTCCGTCGCACCAGCTCTCGCCCGGGCACCGTCGGCTCCAGCATGGTGCACTTAAAATACAATGCTGGCCACAGGCCCTGCCCTCCGCTCATAGCCCAGTCGCCGCAGCCAATTTGTTTGCACTTGCAACTTTGATCCGTTTTCGGTAACTGTCAGTGTCGCGAGCGCACTGTTTTTCACAATGAGAGAAAAGGTCAGCAAAGATGGGCCTCCGTCTAGTTGGTCGAGGCATGTAGCTCCTGATGGCAGCTACTTTTGGTTCAACGAACAAACCAATGAAACATCGTTTCAAGACCCGCTCACCAAGTCCAAGCACACTACTTCCAAACACCACGAAGTAGCTGTCGTGCAGGTGCCGTGGTCTGGACCGTGGAAGTTGGTGGTCACAAAGAAGGGGAGACACTACTTTTACAACGTCGAGACAAGGCAAGCGGTATGGGAAACCCCAGCTTCCGACGACGCTGCCCCAGAAGTCGATCGCAACCTGCTGCTCCGTCTTATTGGGTGTGCGAAAATCGTAACGCTCATCAAGGACGCTGGCGGTGCAGAATTGGAAGCGGGAAGACCGATTCCAAAGCACTTGGCAAGTATTTTGACAAGAGCTGCGGGAGCCAACAAGAGTGCAAAAGAAGTGGACAGTAGCGTCGAGCCCTCAGTGTCAGACCAAAACGCCGTGCAAGGATCTGGTGCTGCGGACGCGAGCGAGCCAGTGCTTGAAGCTCGAGACGATAATGAGCAAGAGAGTGACGAAGACTGGCAGCAACATCAGCTGGAAGCCCTGGCTGAAGAACAAGCGACCCGTGAGAAGTCAGAAACCTCTTCACAAGAATTTGAACAACTCCTGGCTGACTACCATGTTGATCCTTTTTCAACATGGGAGACAGAGCTCCACAAGGTTATTGAGGATGAACGCTATGATCTACTGCCTGACAACAAAGCCAGATCAGCAGCATTTAATGCGTGGGCTGCTAAACAGTTGGAAAACAGCCAGACTTCTAGCCACGTTTCCAAGCCAGAAAAGCACGAGGATAGCTCCTTGACGCCAACTCAGAGGTTTCTCAAACTAATACACAACAATTACAAGGAAAAATATCTTTATGTCGACTTTAAACGAAAAATGAAAAAGACAAGTGCTTTTGCGGACTCATCTCTCTCTGAAAAGGAAAAAGAGTCATTGTTCCGTGCATATGCATTCACTTATAAGCTACCAGAAAATGATAAACGTGAGGCATTTCGCAAACTATTGCGATCTGCAAATGTCACCAATGGCAATCTACCCAACACGGTTCTTGAAAGCCCAATATTTATCGTGCTTGACCCTGCCAGCAAGAGCACAATGCTGTCTGAGTATTTGAGCGGCTCATGAGCAATATTTATGGTTGCTGAATAGATACCTGTCCATTGCGTACATTGTACTTTGCACCAAGAACAAGATCTTTGGCTACTAGCTCTCTCGTTCTGCCAAGGCTCTCAATTGCAGCTACTCTGTCGCACGTCTCTTCTAGCAAATCGTCAAATCCTTCCTCGCTAGTAATAGTTCTGAATGCTTGCATCATTGGATATGAGTCGGGCCTCACCATTGAATTGGAGTCTATCGTAAAAATGTTGAGGTTATCGTATTCCTGAATGTAGTCCGGCCGAGTCATAATTTGTCTGGCTTTCCATAAAGGAAGCGAAGGCAGTACGTGATCTCCATTGTCATTCTTTTGTGGATTTTCTTTATCCATTTTTGCCAGTGCCCGTGCCAAAAGCATTGCACTGGTGGAAAACTTACCGCTTTCCATGACATCGTCATCCATTTCTTCACCTAGGAGCCCACATTGGTTGAGAAACCAGGTATGTTCTTTGCGAATGAGGTTATCACAAGCATCGCTCATGTTTTCATGACTTGCAATGTGAGCCAAATGCTGTGGCCGCCCTCCGATGCGTTCGTATACAGCAGCCGCTTGGTCATCAGTAATGTCAGGCAAGTTGAACTTAGCCCGCGAACTCTTCAGCGCCCCGATGGACTGCTCCTTGGTAAAATCTCTAATTGTAATCACCTCGAGGCGAGTTGCAAGCTTTTTGAGTCGTTCATATAGCCAATAGTCGTCCGAATTGAAGATCATTGTGCACAGTCCTGAACCAGAAAGAGACTCTGCCTTTTGTTGCAAGAGCTCCACCAAATCTTTACCATCTTCGTCATCTCTGATAAGATGGGCCGAATTGATCACCAGCACAAGGGGTCGGGAATACTGATGAACATACTTAACGGCCACTTGCTCAAGCACATTAAAGGCACGCTCAATGTCCAGGAGAGCCGTAGTATCGCGGGGCCCGCGAAGAGAAAACATAGCGCCTATGTAGTCCTCGTGAAATTCGAAATTTAGAGCCTTGCCCAGGCGTATGCGAAAGATCTCAGGGTCTGAGTGGCCGTCCACAAAGGTGCAGGAGCGCCCACCAATCTTCCGCATAGCCTCCAAAATCAAAGAGGTCTTGCCTGTTCCCTTTTCACCAATAAGCAAATAGTATCTGCCTCTCGTTTTGCCGCTGATAATCTCGTCAATCTGCTCTTGCTGCGGCCTGTGTACCCACTGTACATCCTCATCAGCGTCCTCAAAGTTAAGCACTGAGTGCATTTTCAGTTCTGCTGCAGCATCGCCGTCATGGAACGCGTTGTGCATTTTGGAATCAGCTCTCCATTTATAACCATTGTGGTAGGTTAAGCCCGCCACAGCTAAGACCAACATTGTGGCGGCCATTATGCCCGCTGTTTCCATCGCCTTGCTGGCTGCTGTCTTCCACATTGATTCCTTGTCTCCTGACTTGGTTTTAGCGTCATCTTCACCACCGCTGGGTTCTCCGCCGGGGATCATTGTGATAAACGTCCGTCGCTGAAGCCTTTGCATCGGTGGTACTTTTTGACACCGTAGCATGGTTTGCAATAGCTGTGTTTCTCGACCATTCCCGCAAGCCCTCTTCAAAAAGTGACTCAGCATTATGCCTTTTGTAAGAAGCGAGGCTTTTTCTGGTGAAATTTCGTCGAGCCCTGAAACGTCAATGTAGCTGCATGTATTTGGCCCTAAATTGTCTCAAAGGGGAATGAATATTCACGATAAGGCGGACCCATATGAGGGGTGAAATGTCAACGAGAAGTACTAAACTGATGAGTGAATGAACAGCATGTGCAGCTCAAAAAATGTACGAATCCTAATCTTTAATATGAATTTCCCAGAAACTACATAAACTATCTAACGCGTAGTGTATCCACCGTTGGCAAACAAGGTCTGGCCGTTGAACCACCAGCCCTTGGTAGCCAAAAATACAACAATTGGAGCAATGTCCTTGATATCTGTGAGCTTGCCATTCATAGACGAAGATTTGTGGAAGGCCACAGCCTCTGGGCTTTCCTGATCATAGAAGAAGGGAGTGTCCATGGGGCCGGGAGCTACGTTGTTGACCGAAATACCACGAGAGCCAAACTCTTTGGCAGCGGCGCGAGTAAAGTGCTCTACAGGAGCCTTTGCTCCGGCATAGGTAGAGTAGAGACCGGTGAATGCAGCAAGCAGTGATGTAAGAATAGTGATGATTTTGCCGTGGTCATTCAGATGCTTTCCGGCGGATTGAATAAAGAAAAAGGCGGCCTTGGAGTTGGTATTGAACATGACGTCGTACTCATCTTCGGTAACTTCTACAAAAGGCTTCTTTAGAACCATACCAACAGTGTTGATGGCAACGTCCGCGCCGCCAAAGGTTTCCTTGGCCAGCAAGAAGAGCTTTTCGTTTGCAGCCTGGGATTCCAATGGCCCTTCAAAAAGAACAGCCTTAGAGCCCTTGGCGGCCAGCTCTTTGACAAGAGCCTCTCCTTTGGCTTTGTCTTTCGCGGAGTGGTAGTGAAGCACAAAGTTCGGAGATCCAAGGTCGGCTAGTTCCTGGGCAATCAATGCGCCGAGGTTTTTGACACCGCCGGTGATGATGACAGTTTTGTTTTCAAGGTTTTCAAAAGCAGATGACATTGTAATTGATGAGAGTGTAGTAGATCCCTCTCGGACCAATTGCCCAGCATTTATACACCAGAGAGCAGCATCGGTTGCGACATTGCGAGGCGGATATCTCGGACTTGACCCATGGGGCCCACGTTCTAGAACAGGTCTAAAGCCGGTGTTTGCTTCGGATTTCACAACAAGGCTGCAGGATGGACCGGCTGAGTGTGAACCGAGAGTTCGAATCGGCCCCTGTGCGATGCTTTATCTCCGGCCTTCTTTAGACTTCTCCGTACTGTTACCGCATTAGCGTCCGAACTAGCTATTGCCGGCTTCAAATTGTTTCTAGACTGTGGTTTTTGCGAAGATCCCGAAGTCCTTGTTTGCTACCTTCCAACCAACCCTAACCGGTTTTGTTAACTTCTGCCAATCCTTAGAGTGAGGGCCAAGACGCTAAATGGGCTAAAGTTGCCAGGTTTTTTAACGGCATTGTGAGCTTTGAAATACGGCCTGAAATTATGTGGTCAAGTGGTTCATGAGAAGCAAACACGCAGCTTCTGTGAGATCCACTGTGCACTTGCCAACAACTGGTTTCAGTTTCCGGACTAAGTTTACTTTTTCATTTTTGGCGAGAGTATCTGCTGGACCAATTGTGCTGTAATGATGAAGATATTCCACTATTTTCTACAGTTCTGTTACCCGTATTTTTGTCTTGAAAGGACTGCTCTGGGCGCAATTCAAGTAATAATGACGAGTATAGGGCCGATGTTTATGGCGATTTTGACGTCCTCCACAAACGAAACTCAATTTTATAGATTGACTCCTAGTGTGACTGGGCATTGCATATACTGACTGTAATGTTGGCGGATAAACCTGAAGCCCTACGGCACGCGAGCACAGCCAAGCTACGGCGCGGATGAGGGTAAGCAAAAAGGAGAAAAGACAAGCGCGGTGATTGTCGAGTTAAAATAACTGTGCGAATACTTCTTGCTTAAGCTAATTCAAACACAGCTTTTTTCCTCCCTTTTTTTCATGCAAGAGCCGAGCACGTTTACCAGCTGTGTACCTTTTGGTCCACCACGCCTAACCTGCATGCATAACATTTATCCTGCCACGCTCAACTATTGATCGTTCGACTCAGGACAACTACGCTGTTCCGGGCATTATCTTTTAGCGCAAAGTTAGTATCCAGGTAGCTGGAGTTGCACAAAATGACGGTTTTGGCAATTTTGTTGCTCGCCCTGATTGTACTATTTATATTGGCATATCTGACAGTTTCCCTGCTAGCGCACCAGCCGAGACGGGAGCTTGCTTCAGAGACCAAGTTCCAAAATAGCAGAGGCGAAAAGGACGATTTGCCTGTTTCCTGTGAGTCTGAGTCGCAAATAGAGCTAACTGTTTTGATTCCATGCTACAATGAGGAAAAGAGACTGGAGGCAGGTCTTGACGACGCGGTCCCGGTCCTCGAAGCCACGTTTGGGGATTCATGGGAAGTGCTGATTGTCGATGATGCGTCCACCGACGGCACAGTTGAGTTTGTCAAAAATCTATGGCACAAAAAGGGCTGGAACCCCGACGCGTTGCGCGTTTGTGCACTAGAACAGAATCGAGGAAAAGGCGGAGCCGTGGCTCACGGAATGCGCCACTTTCGTGGAAAGTATGTGATTTTTGCTGATGCCGATGGTGCAGCTTCGTTCAAAGGCGTAAACGATCTGATTCGAGCCGTCACTGCTGCGCGCGAAGCCAATGTCAAAAAGCCAGTTGTCGCCGTTGGCTCTAGAGCGCATATGGTGTCGTCAGAGGCTGTTGTCAAACGGTCGGCTATTAGGAATTTCCTCATGCATGGACTACATACGCTGGTATATGTTTTTGGTGTAAAAGATGTGAAGGACACCCAGTGCGGATTCAAATTGTTCACTAGAGACGCTGCTTTGGAAATTTTTCCACGTCTACATACTGAAAGATGGATCTTTGACGTGGAAGTGTTGCTCATCGCTGAAAAGCTAAAACACCTGGTTGTAGAGGTGCCTATCTCGTGGCACGAAGTGAGCGGATCGAAAATTGACCTGGCAAGAGACTCCATCATGATGGCTGTAGACCTCGTTGTGATCCGCATGGCGCATATTTTTGGCATTTATAAAATTTAGCAGTTATCACAATGGTTTTTACTTTAATGATAAGCTACAAAATAAAATTTGATACAAAATAGAAACTAATAGACAAACCTGAAACCGGTTTCAGGGTCCATGCCGTCAACCTTGAAGCCCATATCAAGTTTCTTATTGCAAGCCTTGAGGACAGCAACGATTGCAGCCAAGAACATGAATGCACATACCAGGTACGCGATACAAAGACCAAAACCAGTGTAAAAGCGAGGGCTGGCAGATTTGGCGTTGAAAATGAACGGCATGAAAATGTTGGCAATGTTACCGCCAATGTTGATGATGGCAATGGCTTGCGCACGCTTTGCTGGAGGTCTTGGAAGTGCACTGGTTGTCCAGGCATAGTTGAGCGACCAACAGTTGTAGATTTGGAGAATGAGAAACATTCCGGTGTATCTCACTCCAGTTTGAGTAGTTGCCATGCACATGATGTAGCCAATGAGGGACAGGAGTGGGCCCCATAGTGAGAAGGCCCATCTTACATTGTAGCCCTTTGCCAAAAAGTAATCCGCACCGTACGAATTGATTAGGGATGTAACGGCAACCAAAAGCCATGGAAACATGGTGAATACATATGTTTTTGTAGTGGAGTAACCCAGGGACTTAACAATGGTAGGAAAGACGGTGGAAACGGAAGCAGCAGAAGCAATCATAAATGCAAGACCAAAGAACAACCAAGTCTTGATGTCCTTGGCTGCAAGCCACATTGGTGTGTACCAATGCTTGTTGGCATTATGTTCATCATCTGCATCAGCGTCATCGTCACGCTGTCCATAATCTTCCGTGAGTCTAACAACAGCAAGTAACCTGAGTTCTTTCGACAGTTGCCAAGAGTTCTCTGGCTTTGAGGGGAGGATGATAGCAGTAACAAGTGCCCAAAAGACGGTCAACACACCTTCAATTAGAAAGAGCCACTGCCATGCAGCGAAGCCACGCTGGCCCTCCAATCTCGACTGCACACCGTAAGCAATAAGACCTGAGATGGCGCCAGAAACCCATGAACCAGAGACGTAGATTGCTGCACGCTTGGCCATTTCCTTCTTTGTGTACCATGCAGAAAGAATGTAAACACAACCAACGTAAAAGCCGGCCTCAAAAACACCAGTTAGGAATCGCAGGCCGGCCAGTTCCTTGTAGTTTGTCACTTTGCAGATAATACAGGTCATGATACCCCACATGAACATAATAAACGAGATGTACAGTCCTGGATACTTTGTCTTTTCCAAAATGTAGTTTGAGGGAATGGAAAATGGAATGTAACCAGCAAACAGGATGGTTTGACAAAGTGAAAACTGAGTGGCAGTGAGATTCAAATCGTGTTCAATAGTAGACAGCTTGGCAGCTGCAATGTTATTTCGGTCCAGGTAGTTGAGAACATACATTGTCCAAATAACTGGCAAAATGAGCATGTCCATTCTTCTGACAAGCTTCTTTTCGAGAGCACTTCTCTCGGGGGTGCCTGGCTTGGGGATTGTGACTCCCGCAAAAACGGCTTCGAGTTTCTCTCCCAGATGAGGACGCAGGTAAGAACCGTTGTCATCGTAGATGGCTGTGAGACCGATTTGCTCAGAGCCAGAATCCTTGGTCTCGAGATGTTCGGATACTTTTTTCTCAGAGTCGATAACGGGCATCGGAAAGCTGTTGAAAGGGGTGATTAGGAAGATATGCTATAGGAAATGAAGGCAAACATGGAAGCAATTCAGCAGCCTTTTATAGCTTTCAAAAGACCATTTTTTTCCAGACTGCAGTTGCTGGCGCCTCTGCCAAGCTCTTGGTTTTGCCAAGCTGTGGAGCGTCTGAGAGCCTATATCTTGGCTACGTATTTGGCATTGCCGGTCGTTGTTAGCGGCACCCTTTGTCTGTCCCGCTTGCCGTAGCCATGCAACTTTACTCCAAGTTGCAACCTTTGCAACTTTTGCGAGGCTCCTTCGGGTCTACTCGCTCTCATACAAAAATCCGATGTTTGCACATTGGTGGTTTCAGTGTGAAGCTGACGCCGGCGCAGTCATGCACTGAAGGCGGACAGGTTTTTCCCCGGTAGCTCTTGGCCGTTCTCCGGCTACTCAAGCGGGGCGGTGGCTGATGCCCGGTACGACGGACAAACTCAGCTGATGCTCTCAGACAGTGCGCTTGCTACTAGCTTGGCAAGGCGGCGTTAATCTGTTTTGCGATACGCTCCAACATTCTGCTCAAAATTACCCCGCAAGTACCCCATACATATCCCCGGACACGTTCATTGTGTGCCAGGTAGTGCATGTGTACGCCGGCTATCAAAAATCTTGGCAAACTTGCGGGGTGACTACTTATGCCGGAAACCCTGACGTGTTTGGCCGGCTGTCATCATCTCCACAAACGCTATAGCCGCGACCCTGGTTGTAGGATATCGTCATCAACTATTGTTACATTAGCTAGGAATACGTGAGTGTTGCTGTTCGTGCGTCCAACCCCAACTTGCATATTCAACGGCCCCCCGCAAAGGGAATGGTAGTTCCGAAACTGCACTTTAGCGAGTTTTGAACTGCAGCAAAAAAAAAATTTCATAGTAGTAGTTATGAAAATACATTACCTAATAAACAAATCTGAATCCTGTTTCTGGATTCATGCCATCAACCTTGTAGCCCATGTCGAGCCTCTTGTTGCATGCTTTGAGAACCACAACAATGGCTGCGAGGAACAAAAATGAGCAGGCAATATAAGCGATGCAGAGGCCAAATCCAACGTAGAAGTGTGGAGTGGCCGTCTTGGCGTTGAAAATGAACGGCATGAAAATGTTCGCAATATTGCCACCAATATTGATGATCGCAATGGCTTGAGCTCGTTTTGCGGGTGGCCGTGGCAGCGCACTTGAAGCCCATGCATAGTTCAGAGACCAGCAGTTCCAAATCTGCAAAATCAGAAACATGCCGGTGTATCGGACGCCAGTTTTTGTTGATGCGACGCACATTACATACCCCACAAGCGACAGCATTGGCCCCCATATCGAGAAGAGCCATCGAGTGTTGTAGCCTTTGGAAAGATAGTAGTCGGCCGCAAAAGAGTTGATGATTGACGTCAAGGACACCAAAAGCCATGGAAACATGGTGAATACATACGTTTTGCCCGTGCCGTATCCAAGAGATGCCACTATGGTGGGGAAGACAGTAGAGATTGAACCAGCATTGGCCAGCATGAAAGCCATTCCAAAAAACAACCAGGTCTTGATATCCACAATGGCTAAAAGAATTGGAGAGTACCAGTGCTTGTTGGCGTTGTGTTGCTCGTCGGTATCCTCGTCGTCGTCGCGCTGCCCAACGTCCTCTGCTAGTCGAACGATAGCCAAGAGTCTCAACTCCTTTGATATTTGCCAGGAATTTTCCGGTTTTGACGGTAGAACTATTGCAGTGATCAATGCCCAAAACACAGTCAAAGCTCCTTCGATGAGAAACAGCCACCTCCAAGCTGCTTTACCACCCTTGTCCTTCAAATGCTCTTGCACTCCGTAGGCAATGAGGCCAGAAACCGCTCCAGAAACCCAAGAACCAGACACATAGATAGCAGCTCTGCGGGCCATCTCCTTTTTTGTGTACCATGAGGATAAAACGTAGATGCAGCCTACATAAAAGCCTGCTTCAAAGACACCGGTGAGGAATCTAAGACCTGCCAGTGTGTGATAGTTGTTCACTGAAGAAATGATGCAAGTCATGACACCCCACATGAGCATAATGAAGGAAATGTAGAGGCCAGGATAGTTGGTTTTTTCAAGGATGTAGTTTGAGGGGATTGAAAATGGAATATATCCAGCGAACAAGACTACTTGGCAGAGCGAAAACTGGGTGGCTGTCAAATGCAGATCCTTCTCAATTGTGGACAACTTTGCAGCGCCGATGTTGTTCCTGTCAAGATAGTTCAGCACGTACATAACCCAAATAACTGGCAATATGAGTAGATCCATTGTCCAGAGCAGTCTTTTTTCCATCGCGGCTCGCTCCGGAGTGCCAGGCCTGCCAATGATCACACCTGCAAACTTTGCTTCTAACGCTTCCCCTAGATGAGGGCGAAGGTAATTCCCTTCGTCGTCGTAAACCATTTTATCGGATATTTCCACCTTCTGTTGGTCCACGTTTTCGTCATGCTCAGCTTCGAGCTTTTGTGTATCAATCAGACTCTTCATTGTGTTGTGTTTCTTGATGCAGTATCGCTATTCGTGTGTAAGTTGTATCGAAGGCAGCAGTCCTTATATATCTTCTCTAATTGAGGGGCCATTGCCGACGAAGGTAGAAGGCGCACACATAAACAGCTGGTATGTTGATAGCCGTCGATCGTCAAAGCGGGGTGCAGAATCGTTATCGTCAAGATTCTCACTATATATGTTTCACTCATAGATGTTTTGCTCTGACGGTCGCATACCCCAATGTGAGGATGACTACGCAGATATGAGAGGATGCCTCCGCAGATATTTTGAGTCATAAGTTTGTTTTGCCATTTCCTCCTAAATCTTTTGTACCTCTATGTCTTTCAATTCAATGATTTACATCCTGCACCCCACACTCGGATTTGAGATGTGGTGCTCTTGGCATGCATGTTGTCTTAAATTTTAAATTGCCTGTATTGATAGCGCCGGGGCGAGCGTTTTACTGTGCAAATGCTACGCCTAATTTTGTTATATACGAGCCTGTTCTTTTGTGAGTTATTTATGACTGGTTGTTCAGCTGATTGTAAGGGGAATGTTTAAAACTGCACTTCCTAACTGGGGTGAACTCTTAAATAATCATATTAATATTTTTTCAGCAGCTAGAAACATTTAATAGACAAATCTGAAGCCCGTTTCTGGGTCCATACCATCAACCTTATAGCCCATGTCGAGCTTCTTGTTGCATGCTTTGAGAACCACAACAATGGCTGCGAGGAACAAAAATGAGCAGATAAGATATGCAATACAGAGGCCAAATCCAATGTAGAAGTGTGGAGTGGCAGACTTAGCGTTGAAAATGAACGGCATGAAAATGTTGGCAATGTTGCCACCAATATTGATGATGGCAATGGCTTGAGCTCGTTTTGCTGGGGGTCTTGGAATTGCACTGGATGTCCAGGCGTAATTGAGCGACCAACAGTTATAGATTTGCAACATGAGAAACATACCAGTGTATCTCACGCCCGTTTGAGTGGTTGCAATGCACATGATAAAGCCAACTACCGACAATACTGGTCCCCAGAGTGAGAAAATCCATCTGACATTGTAGCCCTTAGCCAAGTAGTAGTCGGCGGCAAAGGAATTCAAAACTGACGTGACGGCCACAAGCAGCCACGGAAACATGGTAAAAACGTAGGTTTTAGCTGTTGAATAACCAAGGGAAGCAACAATGGTGGGATAAACAGTGGAGACAGATGCAGCGCAGGCAATCATGAAAGCCAATCCAAAAAACAGCCATGTCTTGATATCGAGAATTGCCAACAGAATTGGAGAGTACCAGTGAGCATTTGCGTTGTGCTCGGCATCTGAATCAGAGTCATCGTCACGCTGTCCAACGTCTTCAGCAAGTCTAACAATTGCAAGAAGTCTAAGTTCCTTGGAGAGCTGCCAAGAGTTCTCAGGCTTGGATGGAAGAATGACAGCGGTGACAATTGACCAAAAAACAGTCAAAACACCCTCGATGAGAAAGAGCCATCTCCATGCAGCCTTTCCGCCCTTTCCTCTCAAGTGCTCCTGAACACCGTATGCAATAAGACCTGATACGGCACCGGAAACCCAAGAGCCAGACACATATAGAGCGGTTCTTCTGGCGAGCTCTTTCTTGGTGTACCAGGAGGACAACACATAGATACAGCCAACATAAAAGCCGGCTTCAAACACACCAGTCAAAAAACGAAGTCCGGCCATTGCCTGATAATTATTGACTGTGGAGATGATGCAAGTCATAATACCCCACATCATCATGATGAAGGAGATATACAGGCCGGGGTAGTTGGTTTTTTCGAGAATGTAGTTGGAGGGGATAGAGAATGGAATGTATCCGGCAAACAAAATAATTTGACAGAGAGAAAATTTTGTTGATGTCAAGTCAAGATCCTTCATGATAGTGGAGAGCTTTGCAGCACCAATGTTGTTTCTATCGAGGTAGTTGAGAATGTACATGATCCAGATGACGGGCAAGATGAGAAGGTCCATTGTCCAAACCAGCTTCCGTTCAAGAGCTGCTCTTTCAGGAGTGCCTGGCTTGGGGATGACAACACCTTCAAACTTGGCTTCAAGTTTGGCTCCGAGATTTGGACGAAGGTAGTTGCCGTCTTCGTCGTAGACAGCTTTGATGCCCACGGTGGCATCCTTCTCACCAGCTACTTCGTCGTGGTCAGCTTCCAGTTTGCGAGTGTCGATAAGGCGATTCATATTGATGGCAAGTCGATTGGTTCAAGAAACAGCGAGAGTCACCGTCCTTTTATAATGTCCTCAACTCCGGCTATCAACGAGATTGATAGCCGCGAGTAGGCGGAGGCTGGCCAAAAGCAGATTTGTACCACTTTGCGGGGTCATATTCGGAGGCTGTTTTCAGGGCATTCATCTGCTGAGAAAATTGCGGGCATCATCGATGCCTGGGGGTGGTTTTCGAGCTGGCTGCGAGCGCTGCAGGCACGCGATGAGGGCCGCTGAGCGGGCGACCCGGGGCAGGCAATGGAGGTCTCAGCCAAGCCAAGTCGTGCGCGCATTGTAAACCAAAAGTCTCACTTTTTTCTTGGTTTGCAGTGTCCAAGCTCTTGGCCATTTCTTAGCGCTATCCTTAGCTCTTCGTGTCAAGGCGTATTTGCGTCCAGCGGCATGCATATACCCCACCTAGTTTGTCTCGCTTACCCCAGGATTATCCGAATTGAGAAATATCACTGGACACTGTCACTCAAAACGAGAAATTTTTCACGGGTTTAATGTTCACGCTCTCTCGACGCCTTTTGCAAAAGCTGCAGATTTGTGGAGTTGCTGGCCTTTCTGGAGCATTTCTGGCCGTCGTTTGGGCAGCGTTTAGAGAAGCCTGGCGCGCTCCACCAGCCACCGTTGACCAACTGACCTTGACAGGCCAGCCTTTGTGGTGACGGCAGCTGCGTTCTTGGCGATCACACGGGCGGGGCATGAAAACAAGGGTTAATTTGTAACTTCACCTCGTACGATCACTGCCCCCTCTGTCTTGAGGGAAAACCAAAGCAGCCACTTCGGGTACTCGCTCGCTGCCGCGCTATTTGAGATACCCTGAAATCACAGCACACCTTGCGGGAATTGTTTTGCCGTTGGCGTTTGTCCGGACAAAGCTGCTGCTTGCAGGTGCTTTGTCCATGGGGCACCATGCAATTAGCACAAACTATCGGCAGCTGTCAAGACGTTTGGGGAGATGCTGCCGTATGTCGGGTCCAAGGTTTATGGGAATGCATATTATGTGCTCATTATTTATAGTAAATGTCATACAGAGATTTGTGTGCTCCACTAGCCCTCCACGTCGCCCTCGAGCTCGTCCTCGTCGTCGTTGAAACTGGGCACTTTCTTGTCTGTGGGTGCCCTGGGATTGAGTGTCAGATAGCTGAAAATGTCGTCGCCATTGTACGCGTCAATAAATGCAAAAAAGCCATGGAAGATGTTTTCTTTGGCCTCGTCGCCAAATATTTTGTCATAAATAAACTTGTGCTTGAACTCCTCGACCTCGGTTTTGTACTTCTTGAAGGATATCTTGTCGTAGCCAAACGCGTTGAGCCTGCTGTTGTACGTGTCGTACACGGGGCACTCGAGCAGCAGGCCCAGGGCGGGGGCCTTGGGAATATTGATCTTGTCCTTTTTGAACGCATCGTTGATGCGGTCCAGCGGGGTCCGGGACCGCACCAGCAGGGCGACCATGGCCACCATTTTGCGAATCTGGTGCAGCTGGAAGCTCTGGCCGTGGATCTTGATGGACAGCCACTCTGTGTCGTTGATGAGCTTGGGGCCCTCGACGTCGAGCGACTTCATGTACCGGATGGCCGACGGATCTTTGGGGTCCTTGCCAATGGTGAAGTTGTGGAAGTTGTGCGATCCCTCGTACATTTTGAACCCCTTTTTGACCTGCTCGAGTCGCTCGGGCGCGATGCGGTACGCCCGACGGTGGCGGTTCTCGATACTCTTCGTCAGGGCCTGCAGCGGGGTGTCGTGCACCGGGTCCGCCGACGGCTCGGCCGGCTCTGTGTAGACAGACTCGCCGTACGTGACGCTCTCTCCCGGCACCAGCTTTCCCTCCGCCTTGAGTTGCTCTGCGCCGGTTTCGACCTCAGCAATGAGCGCACTCCAAAAAGCTTCGCCGTCGCTGTCCGGGGGGAGCTGCGCGCCGACGGCGGCCGCGCCGTCTTTGATGGCGCGGTCGAGAATGGAGTTGGGCTTGGGGGGCAGAAAGCAGTAGGAGGGCATGAGGTACTCGTACATGCGGGACGAGGCCATTTTGCGGCACTCGAAAGCCTTGTTTGTGCGGGAAATGCCCCAGACCCTGATTTGCTCGGGCAGATGCGCGTTGATCTTGTCGACGAGGTCCTCGTCCTCAATGATGAGCTTTGCCGAGACAACGTTGCCGGCTGCATGGACGCCCTTGTCGGTTCTGGCTGCGCGCACAAACGACGACTTTTTGGGGTCGTCCGAGTTGTCCTTGGAGATGGCGCCAGCCTTGCCGAGGGCCTCAAACAGGTCGCCCTCGATGGTCTTGTGCGGGTAGTTTATCTGCATGCCATGGTACCCGGTGCCGCAGTAGCCGATGAGAACGGCTGCCTTTTTCTTTGGCCGCCGGGGCTCCGCTGCTGCGCCGTCTGGACGCTCTCGCGGCTGTCTGGTGGCTGTTTCGCCGGTGTGGGTGCGGGCCTTTTTCGCTGCCTGGTTGCCGTTTTTCGGCCACTTGCCGGGGTGTCTCTTGGAGCTGGCGCTTGCAGCGTCCGCGGCGAGGCTGCCAGTTGCCGAGACTGGGGTTTCTGAGGCCATAATACGGGTCAAAATGCGGCGAAGAATTGTGGTCCGTGTGTAAGGTAGTGCGAGCGCTGAAAAAAATTTTGGGTCGGCGTGACCGTGTCATGTGATGTGTCGGCGTGCTGAGTTTCTGTAGTGTTGCAAACTGTGCCACTGCTGCCCCGTCCACACACTGAGCGTCGACTTCAGCGCATTAGACCGTGGTTCTATCCAGTAGCTTCTGGCCAGTAGTCTAGCTAGTTTTGCAACCGCCAGAAGTTTGTAACGCCGGCCTAGTTGCAACGGTGCGGACATCCCCAACGTCATGCACGCCACCTTTAGCGAAATGCGGGGAGGCAGGCCATCGGCTTTTGAGCGGCGATCTGCAGTTGCCGCTGAGGGGCTGGTGACGTAGCGAGGGAGCTTTAGCGAGGGACTGATGAGTAGCGAGGGAACTAGCGAGGAGCGAGGGAACTTTTCAATAAATTACAAATGCTTAGTACACAAATCTGAAGCCCGTTTCCGGGTCCATGCCGTCGACCTTGTAGCCCATGTCGAGCTTCTTGTTGCAAATTTTGAGCACCACGACGATGGCGGCGAGGAAGATGAAGGAGCAGACGAGGTATGCAATACAAAGACCAAAGCCCGTGTAGAAGTGCGGGCTGGCGGACTTGGCGTTGAAGATGAAGGGCATGAAGATGTTTGCAATGTTGGCGCCAATGTTAATGATGGCGATGGCCTGCGCGCGCTTGGCGGGCGGGCGCGGCATGGACGAGGCGGTCCACGCGTAGTTGAGCGACCAGCAGTTGTAGATTTGCAAAATGAGAAACATGCCGGTGTAGCGCACGCCGGTCTGGGTGCTGGCGATGCACATAATGTAGCCGATGAGTGAGAGCAGCGGGCCCCAGCCGGAGAAGATCCAGCGGACGTTGTAGCCCTTGGCGAGGTAGTAGTCGGAGACGTACGAGTTGACGGTGGACGTGAGGGCGACCATGAGCCACGGGAACATGGTGAAGACGTACGTTTTGGTGGTGGAGTAGCCGAGCGAGGCGACGATGGTGGGGAAGACGGTCGAGACGGAGGCGGCGCAGGCAATCATGAAGGAGAGGCCAAAGAAGAGCCACACCTTGATGTCGACGCAGGCCATCCAGATGGGCGTCCACCAGTGCGCGGTGGCGACGTGCGCGTCGTCCGAGTCCGAGTCGTCGTCGCGCTGGCCGACGTCCTCGGTGAGGCGCACGAGCGCGAGCAGGCGCAGCTCCTTGGAGAGCTGCCACGAGTTGTCGGGCTTGGACGGCAGCACAATGCCCGTCACGATGGCCCAGAACACGGTGAGCACGCCCTCGATGAGGAACAGCCAGCGCCACGCGGCCTTGCCGGCCTTGCCGCCGAGATGCGCCTGCACGCCGTATGCAATGAGGCCCGAGATGGCGCCCGACACCCACGAGCCCGACACGTAAATGGCGGTGCGGCGCGCGAGCTCCTTCTTGGTGTACCACGACGACAGCACGTAGATGCACCCCACGTAGAAGCCGGCCTCAAACACGCCCGTGAGGAATCGCAGGCCCGCCATGACGTGCCAGCTGTGAATGTCCGAAATGATGCACGTCATGATGCCCCACATGCCCATAATCACGGCAATGTACACGCCGGGGTAGTCGACCTTTTCAATAATGTAGTTGGACGGGATGGAGAACGGAATGTAGCCGGCAAACAAAATGATCTGGCAGAGAGAGAAGTTGGTGTCCGTCATCTTGAGGTCCACCATGATGGTCGACAGCTTTGCCGCTCCAATGTTGTTGCGGTCCAAATAGTTGAGCAGGTACATGACCCACATGACGGGCAGGATCAGCAGGTCGAGCGTCCACAGCAGCTTCTTTTCGAGGCGGGCGCGCTCGGCCGAGCCGGGCTTGCCAATGTCGACGCCGGCAAACTTGGCCTCGAGCCGCTCGCCGAGGTACGGCCGGATGTACGAGCCCTCGTCGTCGTAGATGGCCTTGGTGTGGTCGTCATTGTCGCTGCGCTGCTTGGCGTCCACCACGGAGTTTTCGTCGTGCTCGACCTCGTCGCGCTTGCGTGTGTCCATAAAGCGGTTCATGTTGCAAATGTGTTTGGGGGCTTGGCGCTTGGCGGCAGGCCCTTTATATAGTTTTTGCGCCGGCCGGCGCCGTGGGTACGCACGAGCAACGCACCAGCGAGAATGTTCCGGGGTAAGGCGCCGATTTGGTTCCGGGGTAGGCGTGGAGTGCATGCGGGGGCGGCAAGGCAAGGCAAGGCAAGGCAAGCTACAAGCGAGCGGTACGCGCAAGCAGCACTTGCAACAGCCGGCAGCCAGTTGACTGGCCAGACCACAAAAGCTGGCAGAGCGCTGCGTTGCAAGTGCTGCCAGCCAGCCCTCGCAACGCTCCGGCGGCCCTGCCAAGTGTCTTGGCGGTAGCGCTCGGCCATCTTAGCAACGGTATCCGGCTGGCTGTCGGGGCTTGGCGCTGCACAGATACTGCACTGTACCCCGCTTCCACTCATTTGGATGTTGTTCCGGAAAAGCTCGCATACCAAAACGTCCCAAACAGGAAGTAATAATGCTCTCGTGCCACAGCACCTCCCCTCGCTGGCGGCCGAGCGCCGCCGACGCTCAGCTCGCTCAGCTCGCTCAGCTCATTCAGCGTTGCGCACCCAGTTCTCGCTGTTTGGCGTCCGCTGCTTTTGAAGAGCCGCCCAGCGCCCGCTGAATCAGAATAAGCTCAGGTTTAGTCAGTGAATGTACCCGCCTGCAACCCCACCATTATCCCTTTTGGCACCCGACCGCATGGTGGGGTGCGCCGGTACCTCGACCCGGGCCGCCGTCAGCGCGCCGGATCCATGTGCCCTCATTTTTTCTCAACAATTCACTACTTGCTACCAGTTACATAATCCCGCATCCGCCTGGCGCGCCCCTGTGACGTGGTCGGGCCTTGTCGCAACCGTTCCGGCCCAAACGAGACGCCCGCAGTTACTGCGCTCGCCGGCCCGTAGCCAATCAGGCACGGCCGGCCAGTTACAAACGCACTCACAGCCGCTGGTTACAAACGCATTCACAGCTGCAGGTTACAAACGCACTCATAGCGGCTCGCACATCTGCCGCCGCTGCCGCTACTTGTTGAGCACTATCCACAGCGTCACGCGGTCGGTGATGGCGCCCTCGCCCAGCGCCAGGTTCTGGTGCGAGCGCGCGCCGAGCGAGCGGCCGTTCTCGCTCGGCAGCGAGGCCTGGCACACCACCTCAATGTGGTTGATGCCCTGCAGCAGCCGCACCTCGAACGTGTTCTTGATGGGCTTGGAGTTGTCGGCAAACGGCGACGACGTCGACGAGCTCTGCGCGCTCATCTGCCGCTGGTTGTGCACAACGTTGAGCTTGTAGCTCCGCGTGTTGAGCGACGGGTCCAGCAGCGCCGTCAGGTTCAGCACCGAGTGGTAGCTCGGCAGCGTGAAGCAGTACGACTCAATCGCATGCGTCTTGCTTGCGGGGAAGACGTACTGCAGCGGGTCGAGCAGGTGCGGCGGCTGCGGGTTCTTCTGCTGCTGGTAGCGCGACACGGACGGGATGATCGAGTTGAGCGCCACCGACGTGATGAGCACGTCGTCCAGGTCGTGCCGCCACGTCTCCTCGCCGGGGTTCTTGCGGCGCAGCTCCTCCACCGCCTCGGGGCCCAGCGCCGCGCTGGGCGCGCCGGCGCCGCTCTCAGGGCCGCCGGGTGGCGCACTACCACCGCCAGGCACCCGGCCCGCAATCTGCGTCGCGTCGTAGTACGAGTCCACTGGCGGCTGCGCAGGCAGGTACCGCTTGAAGCTGCCCTTCGGCCGGCCGCGGCCGCGCTTCACCGGCTGCTCGGCCGACGTGTCGTACGACGCGTCCGCGTCCGAGTCCGCGCCCGGCGTGCCCACGTCCGGCGAGTAGTCGCGACTGCCAGCCTCGCCCGCGCTCGCCCCGGGCGTCGCCGGCGCGCCGCTCTCGGCCTTGAACGAGATGCGGATCTTGGGGTTCTGCAGGTTCGACTGCCGCGTGCGCTCAATCTCCTGCTTCCGCGTCTGCTCGTTCGCCCACTCCATGTACTCCGCCGTCGTCTCGCTGATGTACTTCTGCCGCGTCAGTCGCTCCAGCTTCTGGTAAAAAATGCGCTCCAGCGTCTCCGCGTCCTGGTACACCTGCGACTCCTCCGCGTTGAACGTCTTGGCGTTGCTGAACAGCAGCACCACCAGGTCGGAAAACTGCTGCAGCGTCCTGGCCTCGCCCGCGTCAATCGCCGCTAGAATCTGCGCAAAGCACGTCGGCTTCGCAATCACCTTGTGGTACTCGGGATACTGCTCCTTGTCCACCGGCTCCATAAACAGCTCCGACAGCGCCCGCCCCTTCACCTTGTAGTTCACCAGGTCGTGCACAATCTGCGCCTCGTCGCTCTTGAGCCGGTCCAGAAACGCCACAAACTCGGCCTCCGCCTCGGCCCCCTCCTGCGCGTCTAGCACCTGCCGGATCTGGCCCTTTACAAACTGATAAATAAACGACGCATCGCGCGCAATGTCGGAGCTTTCCGTATTGAACAGCACCGCATTCTTCCGCATCAGCTCAACGTCCGCCAAAAAGTCCTCCAGCGCCGTGTACTCCTTGGCCCGCATCTCCTTCAGCGATATCGGCTCCGCAATCTCCTTGTAGTACACGGGATACAGCTTCTTGGACGGCAGCTCCAGAAACTGCTCCGCCCGCAGCGTCTCCTCGGCCCCGGACCCGGCCTTCAGCTCCTCCACCCGGTCCAGAATCTTGGACACCTCGTCGTTCA
This sequence comes from Limtongella incommunis, assembly GCA_003706695.3. Taxonomy (NCBI): domain Eukaryota; kingdom Fungi; phylum Ascomycota; class Dipodascomycetes; order Dipodascales; family Trichomonascaceae; genus Limtongella; species Limtongella incommunis. The sequence continues at coordinate 56,820 of PPME03000032.1, forward strand.
CGTCCGTGTGCAGCTTTGACTTTTTTGCATCGCTTGAGCTAAAGCTCGACGACTTTCTCTTGCTCATGGTTTCTTCGCTTCTCGCACCACAGTTCCCAGCGCTTCTTCGCTTCCAGCTTTACAAACCCAGTCCAGCCGTGCTTGGTCAATGTTGCGTACGAATTCCGGCCGCTCGCGACTGTTTAATCCGTGCTGGTGATGTTTGCGAGCTCGCTGCAACTTTGCAATTTTCAAAGCCGGTCCCAAGTGTCACGTGACATACTGCCCCAGATGCGGCAGCTCCAACAGACATACGCCTCCGCAACGGTGCGCAAGGCACCGGTATCCAGAATTTACATTCATAAATGTATAATATAATCCTAGGTAGTGTCAATTTCAGAAATAGGATTTCCATTGTCTAACCAGTATGCCAAACTTCCGAAATCAGACACTGAGTCAAAAACTTCATACCCAATCAGATATGCAGTCAGCACTAGAATTCAATTAAATGTCAATTATACAGCTGATCTTACACTTTATGTCTTGCATTCTACTCTGCGAGCACATGCCTAACAGGTTCAGCGCTCCAGTACTGGGGGTTGCTTCCAACTGCCTGCTGTCAACAGCCTGCTTCCAACTGCTAGCAAGCCAGTTCCATCAGCTGTTGCCAACTGCAAACCAGCTCCATCAGCTGTTGCCAACTGCAAGCCAGTTCCATCAGCTGTTGCCAACTGCGAGCGAGTTCCCGCTGCAATCAGCTTTTGCCAACGGTCTGCCAGCTCCAACTGTCTTCCCAAACGCATACATTCGTTCTGATCAAGAATCGCCTTAATATGGCAGTGCAGCTAGCGAACCTAACCAACTGTTCGTGCCACTGACGCTCCGCGGCTGAGTCAGAGTGCGCTTTCAATAAATAAAGGCCCCTATCGGCACAGCGGGCCGCCAAATAACCGCAGACAGTGACTTCTCGACACACCGGCGACGTCTCAGCACACCAGCGACGTCTCGAGGCGCTCCGAAATGTCACACTTGCTAATCCAGCCTCACCACCAGATCGTTTGTGGGCTCGACTGGCGCAGCTGCGGCGGACTCGCGGAGCAAACTCAGCTGCTTCACCCACTCCTGGACGTCTGCCGGCAGGTCTGACAGCTGCGTCTTTGCAGCAGACTCGCCCTGGCGCAGCGTTTCCACAAACAGCCGTTTGTAATCAGCCACAGACGCGCCCGCGTTCGAAATCTCTGGATTCAACACCTTGTCGATATCAATAAAGGCGTGGCCGGTCTCTTGCACAAACTTCATCAGGGCCCGCTCGCGCTCCTCTTGCCTGCTCTCCTTCAGCAGTTGGTAGTCGTCGGGCAGTAACGGGGTGCGTTCGTTGACGCGGTCGTCGTCCTCAAAGCCGAGGCATGAACAGAGTGCACCCATTGCAAAAAAGTTTTGTAAAGTGAGCCCTTGGCAGCAATGTGTTTGCCAGTAGAGCAACTGCTAGTTGTAAATGTCGGGTGCCTCGACTGACTCTGCCTGTTTTGAGCCGGCCACTGCCAGCCTCCCAAGCAGGAACAGCGATTGCCAAACACAGGGCAGACGGGACCAAACACAGGGCAGACGGGACAGAAGAGGTGCACTGCAAAAGCATAGTGCAAAATAATTGGACGCGCGAGCGTCTGCTACCGTGTGCAAACTTTGCAGCCAAACCTTGTCATTTGTCAACCTCTGCAGACTTCCCAGCCTGTGCTGTGGCCGCTTGCAAATTTGTCCTGCCATCGCAGCGCCGGGACCCGGGCCAGAAAGCCGGAGGCGAGCGCTTCGAAAACAAGACAAGAAAAACGGCGCACTGGAGCCGCTTGCTGCGAGCCATCAGGCTGTCCAGAAACGTGCTCTCCCCCACCTCAGCTCTCCTCGCCCCCGGCGCTAGTTGCGTCCGGTCAATCAGCCAATCACGCCGCAGACATAGGCAAATCCGAATATTTCTCCAGTAATGGGCACAATGCTGAAAAGTCTCAACCAGTCAACTTACGAGCCACCCGGACAACTAGACCCAGAACAGCTCGGTACATCTGTATTTGAAGCTCGCTTGTTGAAATAGAGGCAGATAGACTAGACCCAGCTACCCGTAGGAACTTGCATTCGCCCACCAACAATGCTTTCTCGATTCACTCGCAACATTGCAAACGGCCCGTTGGCCAGAGTTGCCAGAAACTCACACTCGCTGGCTGTGCACAGAGACACGCCAGACAACAATCCGTCGATTCCCTTTGAGTTCACCGCGGAGAACTTGGAACGCGCTAAGGAAGTCATGTCAAAGTACCCTCCACATTACAAGAAGTCAGCAGTCATGCCATTGCTGGATCTCGGCCAGCGCCAGCTCGGCTTCACCTCCATCTCCGTCATGAACTACGTCGCCAAGCTGCTCGAGATGCCCCCCATGAGAGTCTACGAAGTTGCAACCTTCTACACCATGTACAACCGTAACCCCATGGGCAAGTACCACCTCCAGGTGTGCACCACAACGCCATGCATGCTCTGCGGTTCCGACGGCATCATGGAGGCTGTCAAATCCCACCTTAATATCGAACCGGGCCAGACCACCAAAGACAAGCTCTTCACCTTGAGCGAGGTCGAGTGCCTTGGAGCCTGCGTAAACGCCCCCATGTTGGCCGTCAACGACGACTACTACGAGGACTTGACTCCAAAGGGCACAGTCGAGCTGCTGACCCAGTTGGCAGCGGGCAAGGAAGTTACCCCCGGACCAGAAAAGAAAAAGCGTGACACCTGCGAGCCGTTCGACGGACAGAAGGTGCTCCTTGGAAAAGAGCCCTTCAATGTTGCCACTGTTACTAGAAGTGATTTGTAGTTAGTTACTCTAATATATACTTATTGTTGAAGGCTTTTGCAAGCATTTGTCACGGCGCTGTTTCGTGGCCGACGGCACAGCCAAGTCACGCACGCAGCTCTATATAGATGCATCGACGGAGATGCAATTCTTCCAATGCTCTTCTACTCGTGTGTCGAAATCTCGGCAACGTTTGGACTGTCAACTTGCACAATTGGTGGCCACAGTCTCCTTACACACTCAACAACGGCACTGCGAATCAGAGGTGGTTTACAGCGGCACAGTGCGTCGTATCATAATGTCGACACAGTTTAAGAATTAATATTTTATTAATATTTCAGCAACGTCTATCAGAAGCTCATAGTAATAGTTCTCTCATTCCGCAACGTGCTTACCCACAAACTTTATGCAACAGTAGTGAGAGAATGGTCAGAATTGACACCAAATCATGTGTACAGCTTAACTATCAGTTTATCGCTACTCAAACATGTATTACACTTAAACCAAAGCAAATCATATACTCAAGTAATGACCGTCGGATAATGGGCGATGATACAAAGTTGGTAAACAGTACACCAGGAAGAGAAGCAAGATTTGCAGACTAAAGATGGTGCTAAGAGTTTTAATTGCTGTGTGCTGCCATCTGTACCGCTCATCAAATTTATCGGATCACTTTACACGGCCGCGTCGCGCACCGTATTTTCTTTCCAAATAGCGTAATATACAAACCTAGGCGCGTCACAGCGTTTGCCATGGTAACATCTCCAGACGGTATCAATGGTGGGCATTAGTCAAGACGATTGCAGCAGGCTCGCAGGTGTGGATCTGTCTGGAAAACTTCGACCTAACACAAAGTTCACCGGGCTGGTAGAAATCGCCTCCAGTTCCTCTTCCGCATGCAACTTTGATTCATCAGACTGGTATGTGGAATCGCATGTTGATCTGCTCTCGTGCAAAGGAGACCGTAAAGTCACCATAAAAACCAACTACGAACAGAACAACCGCCATTCGGAGGAGGAAAGCGAGAGATGGAGGAGAATCTATGAACACATGACGAAAGGCGACTATATTTTTATTATCAACGGAATGTGCAAGCCCTATTCATCGTACTACCGAATTTATCTCAATCATGATACTGCCGTCTACTATTTTGGCCGAGATGGCAAGTATAACTATCGGCAGGCCACAGGACGTCCTGTACAGATGAGCCCCATTTTTCGAGATTATCTTTTGAAAAAGACTGGAGGGACCTCAATTGACGCAAAGCCAGCTGCTGCACGGCGAAGCAGCTATCAAATTGAAACACTCAAACACAACAAAGTGAAGTGTCTTGACAAAGACAGAGGCTTTATTATGGACAAGAGCAACAACAAGAAATCCATCTCGCTTGTCGCTCAAGTATTGAGCTCCGAACGTCTCGGCAGTGACATGAAGACCCATCTTACATCGTACCTTGGCGATGAACGCTCCTCGCCTCAGCCGTCTCTGGTGATCAGACCAACTCACTTTAAAAGGGGGCGGCTTGACCAGCTAGTGTCGACTCTCCAGGAGGATGACATAGTAATTTTGAAAGATGGCTTTGTGTTGCTGAATACTGGAGTAAATATTTATATTGGGCCGCAGTATGTTTACCAAGGGCCAAAAGATGGCCAAGCATCGAGCCTTGGTTGGACTATTTATGTGTGTCGTGATTCTGACGGCAGCGGGCGCGCGACTGGAAACGAAAAGATTTTCAAAATTTGCCAAAATAGTGACGACTTAGTACAAGAAGGTTTCTTTGACGAGGATGAACGCAAGCTGGTACAAAAAACGTTTTTTCCAAATAGCAAGTTTCATGACGGGCCTTCACAATTCCAGTCTGGTGAGGTCAACAGAGAGCTTTCAGCCTTTGCACATGCACCGGTTTCTTCTCTTTCTAAAATCCCTACACCACAATCGACGCAGGATTCTTCGCCAGTCAAACGTAATTTGGAACCCTCCGACAGCACTTTCACAAACTCCGTCAAGTATCAGCGCACAGGCGATGAACCTCTACATGGATGCGAGACCAGACTAGGAAGATCTGTTTGTTTATTCACAGAGGTTTCTCATCTCGTATCCAAAGAAACTGTGCTATCAGTTGGTGGGGCAGGCTTACTAACGGCTGGAACCGTTAGCAGCATAAATTTTGACGTGACACCTCGAATTGTTTGCTTGCACGATAGGGTTGATGACAATGTATCACTTAATGCGTTTTATAGTGGAGATAATGATGATGAGCTTGACGCTCTTTTTGGTCTTCTTCAAGTGTTCGAAATCAAGCGCATTTCTTCATCAGGGCCAATTCAACACCAGATAAGAAGAAAACGATGATATAAATACATTATCTATTTGTTTGTATATTTGATATTTTCTTCAGTGACAAGAGTGTAGAAATTACAATTTTTCTCACAGCGCGGCCACTTAGTAGGCTGTGAATACCAGGGCGGCATGTTCACATAGTACCCCAACCCACAGATCTTTCCGTTCACATAACTTTATGGTACCAGAAGTAGTGCGCATTATTTTCACATACACCCATTTGGTTATCTCTGAAATCAGCATTCAGTTATCTACGCACCCGGTAACTGACTTTTATCGGAGTGTCAGAAGCGCATATCGGCAGGGACCGTTTGAAGTCTATTTAGAATCATCAATGTCCACAATCACCGTTGGAGCAGTTCTTTTTCTAAGCACATTTAGCTTGGTTGGAGCTTTTGGCCTCATCGTGATGGTTCCACTGATTTGTGCCGCTATGTTCATTATGGTGCTCACTTGGGGGAGTATTCTCGCTGCTATGGCGTTTCTGCAATTTTTCAAATCACGGAGGGTGCTTTCGTCAGGCGAGATACCAATTACGAGAAATCGTTCTTCTGTGGATCACCGCAGCAGGCAGCGAGAACGGTCTGCTGGCATCTTGAGTAATAACTCGTGCTATTACTGTGAAGAGCCAAGCACTAATTTCAATTCACCAAGACACAATGTTAATCTCCCTTCCACCCACAGCTACCAAACAATGTTATCGTCATTCAGCGAAGCTGATTTTCAATCAAGAAGCCAACAGCGTTCCTCGAGCCCCGCATCTGCTGTTCATTTCATAGCCACATCGTTGCCCGTAGGGCCAACATGGAACAATGAAGTTAGCGAGCCAACTGGGAACGCTATATCTGACCAAAATCGACATATTGTGGAGGCTACAGGTGCTGAAAATGCTGGCGACAGTGATAATTTCTTGAGCGGGGCGCCCAGCGACGAGCTCAGCGAAGAGTTTAGCGTTCAGCTATATTGCTAAAGGTTTAGGAGTGTGATAAGATTCTTAGAGAATTTATATTCTACCGCAATTGCCTTCTAGTAAATGTTAATGTATTTGACTGGCAACCTATGCAATAAATGCATAAGTATTGACATGTGCTGACTTGATCCGTTTCGATCTCTTGATTGAAAGATACAGACTTGCTGCTACTGTTCAATCACAGGTGAGCATTCTGTAATGGGCGGTCAAATTGAATCCCGGCTCAGTGTTCATGATGATTCGGCTCTTCTAGTGTGTTGATTTGGTGTTTTGCAATAGGGCATCGATACGAACCTTTTCAAAGAAATAATAACTGTATACGAGTGAATACTGTATGCTACAAACATATATTGCCTACAAATTGCAGCTGAAGTTGAACTCGTTTGCGACTTTCATGGATTTCTGCAGTGTACAAGTTAGCTAGGAAAAACCCGAACGGTCACCAGCATCAGTTTCTTATTAGCGATCACTAAAAAGTCGTTTCATCATCCATATTTATTTCAATTTATTTTGCTTTATTATATCTGTTGATTACTTCATTCTTTGCATATTTTATTTGCTAGCATTACAAAACCAGCACATATCGTATCGCAAAGTACAAAAATCTTATGAGCTCTCCAAATTTGGAGTGAGCAAGTAAAGTGTCTCAAATTGATTTTGACCCATTTGCTCACAGTATTTTATTATCGAACTCAAAGCAAGTCAAATATTGGTGCTGTGTCCGTCACTCCTTACACTCGATCTTTCAAATGTTGTCCAAAGAGTTCGCAGCGAAAAAGATAGCCAAGAACCCCAGCATTGGCAAGTTCTCCGTACATATAGTCCTTTTTGCTGACAAGTTCGTTGGGAAATGAAATAATTAAAAAACTAAGCTTCAACGCAAACACGTTATGCTTGTAGGCGTCTCATCGAGGTTTTTTGTTTTCCAATTTATGAAATACATGAGCAGCCATGAAAGTGGACGAGGACCCGAACAGCTGGGTCATGGGAGCTGATTCTCTTAAATGAGCTCGTTATTGGAGAGACGAGATCCTGGGCACTTGGCAATGGCCAAGTCACTATCATGAGGTTAGATTTGCCAAGCCAAGCGCTATAAATCCCCAGCTCAGTTTCTGATATTGTCTATTCACCTAACATCCATCAGTATCACTGCTATTGCGCTACGAATACTAAATCACACTTTTCACAATGCCACTTTTATTAAAATCTCAGTTCAAGTCGTCCATGAGAAGACTTAACCGCATGTCCTCTGATCCAGACGGCGATGCTTCTGCTGATTCCTTCAGCAAAAAATTGGGACCTAAATCCAAAAAAACGCTTCACTCTGTCACAAATGGTCTTTCTGGTTTCCTCAAAGATAGATCATCTGAAGCTAAAGAAAACATCGACGAGGCCCTAACAGCTTTCAAAGACTGTTGGAATACCACCATAAAGCAGCGCAAAACCGCCAAATTATCGACTCTGATGGCGGCTCCTGGTGTACTTGCTATCCGTGCCGTCGATATTGTGGCAGAATCCATTTGTCTTGTAATTTGTGAATCAGCTCAATATCTCATTGAGGATACAAACTGCCCCAAGCTTCTAGCTGATGCTATTGCTATGGCTGCCATACTGATTACAACTAAGATAAACTCAGTAAGACGAAAGGCTAAGCTAGTGATCGAATGCATCAATATGGTATTGATGTATATCGGTCACTGCCTTTGAGCATGGCGTAAGCCATGCAAAACTCCCCACTTCTCTTGAAACTTTGTTGTTTGATTCTCTGACCTTTCAATTCATTGGCATCTCATACTCTTGACTACCATCTCTTCCATCCTTTCAGCAAATTTCTGACATTTTTTGACGCTGGTTGTGCTCACTTACAGCAAGCCGATACTTTGACGGTGTGTCTTGCCACTATTGCACCTTTTGTGGCCACAGGGAGCAAGACATGGCACGATGCACTGAACGAGTTGAATCTTCTGTCGGTGACATAGTCGAACACTCAAACCTCACATTTCCGCTCTTTTCGTGGCCACAAAGAGTCGGTCGTGTGTTGCATGATGCAGTATCGCTGATGCCTGATATAGTGGACACATGCCTCTAAAACGGTTTGCGCAAGGTATTTATTTGAGAGTCATTCGCATTATTTCAAAAGTCATTCAACAGGGCATCGCAGGAAGTATTGTCAAGGGGTCCTTCATCGTCGCTCATCGCACATTCGCGATCGTCAGTGTCAGTTCTTAATCTTCCACTAGGGCACTGATTTATTTAATTATTTATTTATCTATTTTATTGATTGAAGTATTACTTTGACCTTTTTTTGTCCACATTACAATCTCAACACGTGCGTTGAATTGAAAGCCTCTGCAATACCTTCGACGATACAGATACAAGAATCAAAAACGGAGTGAATGCAGGTCAAAAATTGAGCACAGATAAATTTGGAACGTTTTGTCCAAACCTTCCCCCATACATTCAAATATGCATAGCTTGAAACAGTTGTGGCGATTTCTGTCACACTCTCACCACTTATCCCTCTTTTAATGAATGGCTAGGCAGCGGTGTGTTTTGACCAGACAGTTTGCTGAGTTTCGTTTGTGCCACTATAAGATAAGATTTGTCCTCATCATGTGGCTCTCCAATTGTTTTCTCATCTAATTTTCCAATATTTTACAGTTTAATTTATAAATCATGTCTAGTTAACGAACAGTTGTAGAGCCTCTGCCACTTAGGTCTTCAGCTACTGTAGTCATTGACTTGCAAAGGCACTAGATCCGAATGGCTCAGGCGAGCTCTCCACTAGTCACCAATCTAGCCGCCTGCTGCTCTGCAACAAAATGACGCATGTTTGCAGGCTTACCTGGAACGAAATGAACTCTAAATAGATCAACATATCAAACCCGAAAAAATCAACATAAGGAAAACAAAAAATTCTCAGGCCATATACACTCCAGTGTTATCAATTATATCCGACACACCTGTTGCCCAGTATCTCCTGTTTCTTTACTCCACCTCGTGGCACAACCGCACACCACAGCTACGATGGAATGCACAGTGAAACCCTTGCTTGAGGGAGGCGATGAGGCCGTTAAAAATTGGATAGATGCGCAAGCACAGGCGCATGATCACGGAAATCAAAAAAGGAAATGAAACTAACCTTCTAATAGACCATCGTCAACCTCTTCCCGACGGTTCTCCAGCATGCGCAATGCCTGATCACAAGGGATATCCGGCGCCTAAGGATCTAAGGACATAGGAATCTAAGGACCCAAACACCCACTAGCCTTAATACCCCAAGGGGTAAGTCCAAGGAGACCAAGAGCCTACAGCTGTCAGCCCCTATCCCCCGTGCTATTTTCACGCCGCTCGCCACCTCGAGCACTATCACTTTTAGTAACCCTGCTTGCGAACGGCACGTTCATTCTTGTCGTGATGTTGTAGAGTTGGCTTATCAAGTTGTTCGTGAATCTGGGTGATCGTCTAATCTTCTAAAACTGCTGTTGATTTGCATTAGGCCACAGCTATCGCCTAATTTTGTTCTGGCTCAGCGATTGCTTCAATTTCATCTCGCAATTCAAGATCAAAAGCTCATGGCCAACAAATACAAAAAACAATCAAGAAATAAAGAACGTGCCTTTAGAAACAAAAACCCTGACCCGCTCAGGAACACCAAAGCATCAGAAACAAAATTAACCACCAAAATAGTTTTTATGTATCCAAGAGTAAACTGAAACACATCATCAAGCAGATTAAGGCAATGATAACTATTTTCTGACGGTCGTCAATGCCTCTTGCCTGCCATGCTATCAATACTTGCATGTAACCTGCGTGTATTTTCTGCTATTCAATTCAGTTCAACATTTGACAAGTCAAACTGTTTCCTACTTCTTGCAGTAATCTTTGTAAGTGTAGCGATGTTGAAAACGTTGTTATCATTGTAGGCCTGTAAACCACCTATCGTTTGATTGAATAAGGGGTCGTTGATGCAAGCTGAGTTTGCTTTAAGAGAATGTTTCGAATTGACTGGCTGGCCGTCATTTCTTGTGATTATGTGTTGGATTGCACGTTGGACAATGGCAACTTCTACTGACTCTCTAACGGATATAATATCTTGTCGGACGGCTTGCTTAAATGTTAAAGTTTCACTTCGTAGTCTTTTTTGAGAACTA
>PPME03000033.1:0-60619 GCA_003706695.3 Limtongella incommunis
TGGTGAAGATGAAGAAGGAGATGGAGATGGAGATGGAGATGGAGATGGAGATGGAGATGGAGATGGAGATGGAGATGGAGATGGAGATGGAGATGGAGAAGAAGCACAAGAATCAGGATGGGAACCAGTACAGTGAGTATTATCAGCCATGGTATTCTTTTGTTGGTCGCTGACAGCATCTTGATAAAGACAAAGCTTTGAAGAATTTTCTGAGAAAATTCTATCGTTTTTTCCTGCAGGAAATGAGTTGTTGTCTGTTGGAGGGATAAAGTGCTGTTGCACTTCTATAGAAATGTCATAAAAGGTAGACTCAGCGATGATCTCAGGCGAGCATGATTCGGAATAAGACTCACAATCAAGCTCGAATTGACATTCGTCTTGAAGTTCCTCAACAATCTCAAGGTCGCTTGAAAGAGCAGACTTGGCAACGGCAGACTCCACGTACGTTTGAGGGGTCGCAATTATGTCAATCAACTTGCCACAAGAAATAGCCGCTACACGAAATGATTCTACAAATTCAAGCAGTGAGGCCTGCATATCCTGTTTTCCATTCAAAGAAGCTGCGTAATTTTCTATTTCGTCAGCACCGGACAGGATGGACACCAAACCAGCCAAAGCATCTGCCAGGTTGTCAGCAGAGGACTGCACTTTAGAATCAGTAACGACTTCAATAAATTCAACAGGACCAGCCTGTCGATCGAGTTGTGGCCTAGCATGATTCTTGAGTAACAATTCTGCGTCAACCTCGTCAACGGTACCAATTTCAACAGACTCCGTTTGCTGAACATCTTTGGGTGCGCATTCAATAGTGGAATTCAGCGCAGTACCGACAAGAGCCGGAGCGTCCACAGATGGAATAGAGCCGGCGATATACGCAGCTTCCTGGGAAGCCGTGGGAAACACGTCTGCAATTATTCCTGCGGTAGAACTCGAATCACAACAGCCAGAAATTTTTGACCTCACCATGGAGTAAACATTCTGCAACTTAGAAATGAAGCGTTGCTCGATTTTTTTGAGAGCGGCAGTCAGCTTTCTAGTGTTAGATTCAAGTTCCGCTCTGGCTGTGTTTATCTCGATTTTCTTTTGATAGTCAACGATGGAGCGAGCAGACTCACGAAAAGTTCTTGCTGTAGCAGCTGACGGAGACAAGAGAAATGCATCACGCGCTGAGTCAAGTGACTTTCTAAGAGCAGCGACCTGACGGTTAGTAAAGTTATCACTAGTATGTTTTGAAACGTTTTTGTCAAAGTCATGATAGACTTTGATAACTCTGTAAGTTTGCTTTGAGAGAGTTGACTTGGTAGTCTTGAGGGCAAACGAGGGGCCTCTTGCAGCAGCGTCAGAGCTGCGGTCACGAGAAGCAACGGCTGAGAATGTCTTAGCTGAGGCTTTAGGATAAAGGTTTAAACCAGTCATTTTTTGATAGCGTAGTTATAGTAGTGTTCAAAGAGCTCACAAATAATTTCGCTTTAATAAACCAGGAGGTTGTAGGAAGAAAAGAGGAACTGAAGCAGCTCTGGCTTTATATACTAGCTGCTGAGGAGTTGTACTAATTAAGTATTTGTAAACAACCAAACTAAGTATTTGTAAACAAACCAAAACTTACACCTTCCTAAAACGGCGATACCAGTTCTTGGACTTCCATATAGGAAGTCTAGGGAAGGACAGCGTAAAGTATAGTTAGAGAATCAACTCATAATCTCAACGATTGCAACTCTTTCGTAAAATCAAATGAGTTTGGCTGCAAAAGAAGCTTTGTTTCTTACAATTTCCTTCAATCTTTGCGAATGAGCGATCCTGAGATTACTTCCCGGCAACGCTTGGAATTAACCAAGCCAGCGCAACGATTGTGCAGAAGTTGGTCTACTACTTATTATTGTCATATAGTGGGGTGTGATTTATTTTCTTGTGTTGGTATAGTGCTCGATTGCGCGAGTTGTAAAATACAGACGTCCCGGTATATATACAGGTTTGTTTGAATTGAAAAATAGCATTTACAAATTTGTAAACCTTCAGGTGCAATTATCAAAATTCTCATTATGGACCTTAGTCATTGATTTGATTATTGGGCTTAGCACAGGTGATGAGTCGAAGGCTAACTGACGAGATAGCTGGCCATACGTTGAAGACCTGAACACTAAAAGCTTAGAGATGTTTGAGCTTGACTATGATGATTATATTGACTATTAACTTTGCAAATCAACGTGACACGACACTATTCACTCAATCACTAATAGCCTATGAAACAAGCTTCAACTATCTAAATTTGCATTTCGATGAACTTATCTCAAGTCGCAAGTGGCATCGAATGTGTGATTTACATAAATTTCTGTAATATAACCAGCCCAGATTTGTTTGCGCGCTCTTCATTCAGTCTGCAGTCAGAAACTGAGGATTGCGTTGCTGTGTGTTAATCGAATTGCTATTTCACCCTAAAAGTATTTCACCCTGGATGACTTGTGCTCATAAATTTTTGCCAATATTAAATTTAACTCGTCCCAAATCATTCTGGATTCATATTCAAATGGTTTTCTAAATTTACTTTTCTAATAGTATAATGTGGTTTTTGAATTACAAACGCTTACATTGACTTTGAAGAATGTTCGGTCCAACGAAAATTCAGCTGTTCAAACTTGCACACCCTCTCTCTTTGTGGTCACAAAGAACAATATGTGCTTGTATGAAGTAGGTTGTTTAGGAGCTCGGACATAATATTGCCTATTCCTCATTTCGTAGACATGAGCGGTTTTGTCTGAAAAACATACGGAACGGTTCAAATTTGAGAATAATTAAAGTCCCATAACTACAGTAATGATTCAACTGATTGTCGAAGGCATTAGAAAAACGTGCTAAGGAGTCGTTCGTTGCATCATCAGTTTCTGTTCATTTTTATCACTACATATTATTTTGTTCTACCAATGTAATTCATCCGTCAAATTATTGACTGCGTGTTTTTCGTAATGGTACAAACTCAACAGAACCTGTATTTCAAGCCAGTGGCCTCTCAAGAACTTCCAAATTTGGATCTTGCAAAAGTAGTATCTCAGGTTTTGCTGCCCACGCAATTCACAGCCAACAGTTACAGTATAATACTATCAAGTCCCAAGCACCTGAATACTATTGACCTTTCAATTACCCCCCTACACTCGCTGAATTATCAGACGGTTACCTTACACCTCTGTCATGAGACTGGCCAAGAACCTAAGCACTTGGAGTATCATCCACACCATGAGAAAGTTGTTAGTAAATACAAACAAAAACCCAAGTAACCTAGCAAATACAGGTCCAATAAATAATTAGAAATGTCATCCAAATTATCAAAACTATTTCCATATTATAAGGTGGCTGGGAAGTGAAAGAGAACTTGAACTGCGTGGTGAACTACTTCCAATATATGAGCTTTTCAGGAAAGCAAGTGCTTGGCCAGCATGTGAACCTCGTTACTTGTAGACGTATATTGTCCACATTATGAGAACTTGTCCAATATGAGAGCCCGTTAGGAAGGAGACGAGTTCCTGGGCAGTCGACAAACTCGCCATCGTATTTCTAAATAATCCAAAAACTATAACCAAAACTATAAATTGCCAGTTCAGTCGCATATTATCCATCTACCTAACATACATCAATATCACTGCTATTTCGCCGCGAATACTAAACCACGCGTATCCACAATGCACTTTTTATCCAGCTGTCGTTCCACGTCATCTACAAAAGGGTCTACTTGCTTGCCCTCTAAATTATTTGCTGCTGCAGCTTCTTCTGCTACAGACAGCCCTAAAGTAGCTAGGAAGCCATCGTGCTCCGAAGCGGCTGGTGAGCCATTATCTGAAAAGACTTGCTCGAAGAAAAGCAAAAAGCGGGCTGTCAGAAAAGAAATCACTGAATCGCTTAGGCGTAGCGCATCTGAAGAAAAGACAGCACTCAAAAACTGCTTATCTTCATTCAATGAAAAATGGGAAGCCCTTATGAAGAGATGTGAAACTATGAAGTCTTCAGTGCTTACCATTCCCGGTATTCTCACCTTTCATGCTGTCCAGATTGCAACTGCGTCTGGATGTATTGCCATTTACGAATCGACTGCGTTTATTATTGACAAAGCGCACTGTCCTCTCTGGCTTACAAACATTCTTGGATGTGTTGCTGGCTTGACTGCATTTTTTATTTCTGAAATTGGTAGGAAAATTCAAATTGCAATCATGAAGGCAACACAGTTGGTGATGCGGGCTGTAGGTGCCTGCTAAAAATGGTCTATTGCTCGGTAATTTCTTTGGTCACTCTTGGTCCTTTTTTCGACTGTAGTTCTATCTCGTTAACCTCATTGATTCATGAGTGCTCAGACTTTTCTCAAATTTCTCTCACACCCTAGAATATGCGTGTCACTGTTTGACGTTGATTATGGTAACTATCAGCAAGACGATACTTTGACGGTGTGTCTTGCCACTATTGCTCCTTTTGTGGCCACGGGGAGCAAGACATGGCACGATGCATTGAACGAGTTGAATCTTCTGTCGGTGACATAGTCGAATGTTCAAACCTCACATAACCGCTCTTTTTTGTGGCCACAAAGATTGGCTATGTGTTGCATGATGCTGGATCATAAGCAATGAGCCGACATATCGTTGCAAAAGTCATTCAGCAGAAAGTCATTGAAAGTATTCTCAAGGAGTCGTTCATCGCACATTCACCAACATCGATTTCCGTTCTTGTTTATGACTAGAACTTATTCAATATTAATTAATTAATTAATTTTTGTACTTTTATTGATTGAACTATCTGTATTTTAATGTCACTGAACGGCATTACAACCTCAAACAGATCCTGCATTTGGATCGCAACCTGAATTTGTGGTAAGCCAACATGCCGTCCACGATATTATAACCGTCTTGATATTGTGGGCAATGACCAGTGGAGCAATTGGCAAGTGGCATCAATTTGAAAGTCATTTACTATTGATTTGGTCATGGGAAATAAATCACTGGAGTGCTATCCATCACTGTCAACATAATCAACTACCTCGTTGTCTTTATAAAAAAGAAGCTGGCCAGTCAATGAAACTATAGGATATTTGGTTGATGGATTGTTTCGTGCCCAAGTTGAGAGCTTGTTGCCATGATTTCTGCTTTCATTTACAGTCAATTAAAGAGCTTCGAAAGTTAGATGTCAGCACAGAACAAAAATCGTCGATTGAAATGACGCAAATTGGATGCGGTAGATGTAGATTGCACATGGACAAAATGAGTTGAGTTATGCATTTTCGATGATCGTCAACGGCCGTTGCGAAAGTTGTCAAGGTCAAAATGTATCTCGGGATGGCGCACAATTGTTTGAAAAAACTTCCAATAATTAGAAGTTGTTTTCATATTAACAAACTCAGTCGTACTAGTCGACATAGTCATTCCATTAAATAGACAAAACATTCTGCCATTGTAATCCAGTTTCATCAATTGTCAATGGGTGAACATTCCTAGCTATAGTGTGTAAAAACTATCTTTATTTTCGGTTTGTCATGAAGCTTTGTCCAACCCGAGCTTACAAGTTTTTGATTTCTCCGTATCATTTACGGGCGTTTTCAGCGTGAACTTCATGTTCTCCTTTATGGAGATATATATCTGCTTTTTAAAGTGCTTAAGTTGACCTAATCGACCCTGAGTCTGTTGTTTTCGTAGACTCTGCGAACCACTCTATTGAGCATGTCAAATCTAACAACTGGGGAAGAAGACTTCTCTTCCACAGCCTTAATTTGCGGAATGATGACGGTGTCACCATCTATTCTCCAACCACGTTCGTCAACCCACTCGTTGAACTTGATTCCAACCAAGTTTATCCATTCTTGAAGAACAGAAACAGACATTTGTCTACAGGTCAACTGAAGGGTCTTGGCCATGGCTATTCTGATGTCGTCTTCAAATCCAATCACATCAGCTACAATGTCGGCATATGAATCATCACTTTCATAGGTGGACCAAAACTCAGAGTAGTTTGCAGTATCCAGTAGTTTGTATAATCCAAATAACTTTTGGACTTGAGATGCCAAGGAGTCGGCTGCTGTTCCTGTGCGCTCAAAGTTTGGATCAGTGACATAAGGAGGCAGGAGATGAAGAGTGAGCGAAAAATCTGAGGTGTAGAAACGGAGAAGACCCTTTGAAAGAATGTTAACAACAGTTTCTTCCTTGATTTCTTGTGAGTTGAATTGATACAATTTTAAAAGAGCAATGTTGGCTACAACATCTGATGTGCCATCTTGAGCTTGCTGCGAAACATATTCTTCCAGCACTTTGATGTTCTGAGTGCTATATCTGTCGAGAGAATTGAGCAAAGCGTCAATAGCGTCTGGCCTTCCAGCAGGTCTATCTACTAATGTGTTTTCCATGGTATGCCCTCAAGTAGCTGGGATGTTATAGTTTTCGTTTCTAGTGATAGCTTACGATCGCTATTCCAATTATTGGTTTCCCTCCTTTTGATTTTTACTCTTAGAGAATTACTCACTAGTGCAATTGCAAAGATATTTCAGCAAGTGAGATTTTGAAACGCTGAGATGAAATTTTCGGTGAATTTTCTCTCATGTGAAATCCACCACTCACATAATAGTAGAATATTACCTAATTTCATTTATTAAGTGCTGGGAGAGAAACTCGCCAGATGCGACCCTCTCGGTGAGAACCAATCATCTACCATCCATACCAACCATTATAACATACTTCAAAAATGGGTGCAGGAAAATACTCGGCTGGTCCAGGTCCAATGCCATATCCAAAGGTTTCAGCTGCTCATAAATGGGGTGCTAAGTTTCTAGGTGCCACTATGTGGTTCTGGGTGTTTTGGAGAGTAAGAGAGGTAAGTACAGAATGAGGCTACGGTCCTATACATTTGCTTGCGAGTTGTGGGCTTGAAAAGCTCTAGAAATTATACTAACTGCAGGAAGGACCAGTTCTATTAGGCTGGAGACATCCATGGGAACACGGATCCCATGGCTCAGAACATGAACATGAGGAGCATCATTAGAATATAGTACAAAGATGACACACAGAACCCGTACTTAAATATCTATCTTTATACACATTAATAGATCTCAGCGATTTTAACGACCGAGTGTTTGGGCGCACAGATATCCCGTTGTTGGGCTGTCGAATTTTTTTGTCATTTCATTTTGTGATTCTTTTCACTTTTGCGTGCAGATCGATTTTCAAAGCACACTCTACCTGCTGGATAAAATAAAATTCAAACCGCAATCAGTGAAAAATCTGAAATGGAATGATTAGTGCGCAGTATTTAGTCTTGAAAAGGGTACTATGGAGCCGACCGTGCCAGATACGAACCTATGCAAGTTCTTACGGTCCTAAACGGGATGATTCCATTATTGTGGCAATGTCATCGGGTGTAGATTCGTCTGTTGTGGCTGCGATGATGGCTGAAAAACATACTGATGTTACTGGTGTTTTTATGCACAATTGGTATTCAAACGCAAAATGTGCCGAAAGCGATTGGAATGATGTGCAGAAAGTGTGCCAACAAATTGGAATTCCTTGCAAAAGGCTGAATTTTGAAAAGGAGTATTGGATTAATGTTTTTGAGCCCATGATTACTTCGTACTCTCTAGGGGACACCCCAAATCCTGACGTTTCCTGCAACCGCTATGTCAAGTTTGGAGCATTGTATCGGGCCATTGAAAATAGCTTTGCTAACAAGAACTGGTGGTTGGCAACTGGACATTATAGTAAGCTTGTGGGGAGCGAAGAGTCTCCGTCCCTCATGAGACCCAGAGACCTCTCCAAGGATCAAACGTATTATCTTTCAACAGTGAAATCTTTCAAAAGAGTGTTTTTCCCGCTTGGAGATCTTTTAAAGTCAGAGGTGAGACAATTAGCAAAAGAAAAGTATCGTTTACCGACTGCTGAGAAACCTGATTCACAAGGTCTATGTTTTGTCTCGCAAAGTGAGCGAAAATTCTCCAAATTTCTCGGCGACTACATTGAAAATAAACCTGGCAATATTGTCACTTCAGACGGACTCATTGTTGGTCGTCACAGCGGAATTTGGAATGCAACCATCGGACAAAAGAGTGGTATATCGATGCCTCAAGGTGACCCTCGGTTCCGCGGTATATGGTATGTGAGTGACAAGGATTTTACCAAAAATGAAATCACAATTGTACAAGGAGTGAACAATCCTGCTTTGTTTAATGATACAATAACCACAGAATCTTTTCATTGGCTGGGGAGTAGCTGTCCAGACTTGGAAAATCTTCAAACCAACTTGTATGCTCGGCACCGATCATTAGCACCATTGGTGAAAATCAAGTCGCTTACGATCAACGAAAATGGAAATCTCATTGTTCGCATGAAAGAACCTCAACGCGGACTTGCTAGAGGGCAATATTTAGTATTGTACAATGGGGATGAAGTGCTAGGTGGAGGTCTGATCAAGGCTTATGAATGCTCTCTACGCCAAAGACAAGAAACGAGTGTCACCGGGGGTTTGACAGATCCGTTGCATGAAATACAAAGTATTAACGCCTCTTAGCTCTCTAAGGTTGAGGTATTCTACATTGCAAAATGAACAGCTTGATTACTGGCTGATCGAGCGAAATTATTGCGAGAAAGAAAGCTATTTTTATTATAAGGTACAAACTCCTAAAGATGGTTTTATGTAAATAGAAATCTTGTAAATATATATTAGTGATGAGTTAACTTCACGGTGACAACAGATGTTAAAGTTCCATGCCTGACAATGTGCGACGCCTAGCGGGTGGCATCGAGAGCAGCGGAATATGCTTTGACACCTGCACAAGAAAATGTGCAATTTTCAGTCCCCTTCAGCCAACTAGCTAGCCGTAAGTGGCAAGACTGGAAAAGTTGATAAATCTGTCTAGTCCCCGATACAGATCTGGGTGGCACTGTGCGCTCGCCGTTTGTTTCGGGGTTCATCGATAGTCGGAAAAGCATTCTCTAAAGCTTACAAGGCAGTCAAGAGCAGTCATGAATATCTCTATCGATAGTGAGACGACCGCTATTAGTGGCTTAATTTTTTATCATGAGCAAAAGATAAAGGCGCTATGCTCAGACCGAGTAACCACAGCTAGCAAGTTTGACAAGCTGTAACTATCTACTGCTGGTGGAGCCTTAGTGGTCGGACATTTGCAAGAGCCGTGGTGGTCGGATTTTTGCGACAGCTGTAGTGGCGGAATTTTGTGATCGCCGCTGGCTGGGGCGGGAGAGGAACGGGTTTCCGACTTTACCGAGACATGTTCATCAAACGGATAGATGGTGATGAACACGATGAATTCATAATCTTGCGTTGCGCTAGTTTAATCTCTTATATTGTCATTGCCAAGCCCGCACGCTCGCGGTTCAAAGTGCATACAAAAATGACCCCTGAACGATGAATGCCGCGGCACGTGTTTGCGGCATTTCTGCATCGCTTCACCAGTTATTTGATGACATCTGAGAACGGGGAAGACGGAACGTCAGGAAAACTCAGATATTTAGGATCGATGAACCAAACATCAAACAGTTGAGCTACTGCGATTTAACTTTTAATGATATCTTTTTCCCCAAAAGTTTTGTTACATTTGAATACATGAATTTGCGCGCAATTTCCCCAGTCTTGGCGAAATGTAAAATATGTGATGCGCGATGAACCGAGAGTTTCAGTCATTAGCCATCGCATCCCCACAATGTGTAAAAAGTTTAGAGCAAGCTGATTCCCACCTACTCTTACCGTGTGTTCTCATAGCATCTAGAGTTGCAACAAAATTTCCAACTCATTATTGTCAGGTTGTGTTGGCTGTAGAGATAGGTAGAACCGTGAACATGAGCCTGATATCATTTGCTTCGCAACACAGTTATAAGCCTTTAAATGGCGGCCATAGAGGATTCAAAGGAAAATATCCGGAGAATTCATATGCAGCATTTGAAGGTGCCATTGAGGCTGGCGCTGATATTATAGAAACCGACATTCAAGTGTCTGCAGACGGGGAAGTAGTTATCCAGCACGACCCAAGTACGGGCCGGTGTTTTAATGCTGACTATCTGGTGAGTAAAACCGACTATCATCCTACGCTGGAGGGGTTGGTGATGAAAGACTCTCCTTCACAAAGAATGCCTTTATTTAAAGATGTTGCTCGTCTGTTTGCCAAGGACCCAAGGTATTCAAACGTTTTGCTCATGCTCGATGTCAAGAGATCGAATGAGCCTTCAGTGATTGCAAAGGTTGTGCAGATATTGAAAGAGATAAATCCTGATATGAGCTATTGGGCAACTAGAATGGTATATGGTATCTGGAAGCTGAGTGTCTTGGAGGCTGCTGAAAAGGTGTCACCGGAGATTCCAGTCGTTTTTATTGGAGTCCAAAGATCCCTGGCACGGACTTTCATGCAACACAAACAGGTTGTTGGCATCTCAATGCTTTATTTTATGATATGCTCCTCTGGCGGCGATGACTTTATACAGGAAGTGAGAAAGAAGGGAAAATTGATCTACGCCTGGACTGTTAATTCTCCAGAAGCCATGAAATGGGCGGTTTCTGCCAATCTAGATGGTATTGTTACCGATTATCCTGACAGATACAATGCGTTTTTGAGCTCGCTCACGTCTGAGGAGAAGAAACAAATTGCTTTGGCCGAGCCTAGTAGCTTTTTTCCTTTGTTTTTCAGGGTTGTCACTCAACCAGCAGTTTATACGATAGTTGAACTAGCAGTTGTGTTGTTCACTTGGTTAGGTAGGGTATAAAATTAGCTTGATGCAGTATTACAAAACTTGTTTATTTACTAAAGTGAACTTTTTTGTTTCAGTAACTCTTGAATACAGACAGCATTCAAAAGTGTGTGCGCAATTGCGCTAGGAGGTGGCAAAATAATGGACGGATCGTCGCCGTTGCGTGCACCAAAGCTATAGTCAGGGCTTTGGGCTCGCTTGAGCGCTTCTGTGACGACTGGTATGGGGAACCACTGAGCGTCTGCCAGCTCAGGGTCATGCTCAAGATGAATACTTTCATCAATCGCCTCAGCAATACAGCCGACCATAATATTTGCTGGAAAGGGCCAGGGCTGAGACGAATGTATATGAACTCTGCCGACCTTGACGCCAGCTTCTTCCCAAACCTCGCGGCGAACGCATTCTTCCATCGACTCTGCAGGTTCTAAGAAGCCTGCCAAGCATGAATAGACACCGTCTGGGAAGCGTTTGTTACGGCCAAGAAGTATCGACTCACCGTTTTTGGATACGACTGCGACGATGATTGAACAATCGGTGCGCGGAAACTGAAGGTTGGAGATGACACCGCGTGTTTCGCAAGGGCCCTTTTCGAGTCCACCATCTTTAGGAGGACATATCAACTTGCAGCCACCATTTATCGACATTGTTCTCGACCCGCACCCCCCGCAAAACTTGTTTCTGAGATTCCAGTCAATGTACATTCTGGCCTGGGCGAAAATTGCTTGCTGAGAGTCTGGTAGCCCACGGGGTCCAAACCTCATATTGTGAATAACCAGATCCTTGTCGTCTTTCTCTGCGTTCTCGAGAAATTCGGTCATCTTGCTCTTGAGAGAGGCCGATGAAGCCTTGTCCGGAGAGACATCGATTGCAAAATAGGCAACTCCCTTGTACTTTCCATCATTCATGGCATCGAAAAGCACAGACTCGGAGTCTGCTGGATGGTCTATTCCGAGAAATACCAACGCAGCTCTACCGATTCCAACTGCGTCCGACTGGGAATTCCAGGCATCCACTGTTTCGGCTTCGGACCTAGTGAATGGATCACCAGCTAGATCCCTCACCTGTGCGTAGGTGAAAAACTTGAACTGAAAGGACTTGCCATCTTGCAGCTTTTTGAGCAACGGCGAGTAGTTTGACAGGCAGATGAATCGAGACGATTCGTGATGCAGCGCTCTATTTAAAAAATCATTTGATTCTCTCAAAAAGGACAGTCTATTCAATGGGCTTCCACTGTAGAACGTCATTGTTTCCTTGTCAAAGACTCGCGTAACTGGGCCCAGAGCGGCCGCTGACAATTCCTCCCCCATTTGTAATAATACGTTTATGGGAAAGTTTATCTGCCGAGGCGTATTAATCCTGGAGGCCTTGATAGCCGCGCAGCCTTTGAGGACGGTGAACGTTTCAACAGTCTGGTATCGCCAATTAGCAAATATCTAAATATATATTAATTTTTTATTTTCTCAATCACGAGTTCTGACAGAGCCAGATACGAATCTATGCAAATGCTTTATCGATACTAGAAATAAATATAGCGAGTTTATTACTAGCACTCTGGACAATCCTCCAATGTTTGAGGCTGCAAAAGAATCTGGAACCTGAGCAGTCTGCCAAAAGCAAATTTGAGCACCCTGCAAGGCATTGGGAACCACTTCAATGTTATCAACAGACTGGGCCTACTTTCAACTGACCGCGACAAATATCAACTGCTAACCTTCAACGCGAGCAACTAGACAAACCAACTGTCCACTTCCGAGTCTGGAGTAGACAGCACAAAGTGTGTGTCTACAGCCATCCCTCAATTCTAGAATAACTGTTACCGTTGTTTCCTGCAGCAGCCTGGGCATTACTATCCTCCTTCTTATCAGCACCATACCGCGCGTTTAGAGGTGGTGCAGTTTGATCAATGCGCTTATCATCATCCTTGATGTTGGCAAAGCGGGGGTTGGGAGGCGGTGCAATATCATCGATATTAACGTGCTTTGCCGGCGGATACTTTTTGGAGCGGGCGGCAGCGACGGCGGCAGCTGCAACTGCAACAGACGACGACGAAGCACCGGCTCCGCCGTTTTGAATGTTGCCAGACCCGGACCAGTTCGTAGATGAGCGCATAGGCATCTGGGCCTGCTCTTGCGGCGGAGCCGACGACATTGCGGGGACGGGGCTTGTGATGGCTGGCGAAACTAGAGCGCCGCTTGGCGTAGCGGGCCCGGAACCACCCAGGTGCTGCAGCGAGGCCTGGGGGGTTTGTTGCGACTGGAGCTGGGGGTGGTGTGGCTGCATGCCAGACGTTCCGGCCGCGCCCGCAGTGCCAGACAGGTCTCCGTTTTGATCCTCGCCGGGGTCGCGGAACTTGTCGCAGTCTCTGAATTTGTAGTCTGGGCCGTTGCCTTTGTAAATGTTCCAGTCAAAGACATAGTCGTAGTCGTAGCCCTGGCGAATAAACAGGTCGCGGATCAGCTTGCGCAAGTACAGGTAGTCTGGCTTGTCGTCAAATCTGAGCGAACGTGCATAGTTGAGAAATAAATAAAATTCGGTGGGAAGACCACGGGTCAGGACCTCAATGGAGGTCGTCAGCTTTTTTTCCATGATGCGATCGTACTTTTGCTTCTTTGTGTTGGCCTTGAGCCCCTGCCAGGGCAGCGCACCGCGGCAAAAGTAAATCAGGACGTAGGCCAGCGACTCAATGTCGTCGCGGCGGCTCTGCTCAATGCCCAGATGTGTGTTGATGGAGGCGTAGCGCGCAGTGCCGGTGAGGTTCTTGTTTTCGCGGTACGCAATGTGGACAAAACTGCGCGGGTCGCGGAACTTTTTGGCCAGCCCAAAGTCAATGACATTCACCTGGTTGCCGCGGCGCCCAATGCCCATCAGAAAGTTGTCTGGCTTGATGTCGCGGTGGATAAACGACTTGGCGTGGATAAACTCGAGACGGCAGATGAGCTGGTCCGCGAGCAGCAGGACGGTTTTGTAGGAAAACTTGCGATTGCAGTAGTTGAACAAGTCTTCCAACGACGGGCCGAGCAGGTCAATCACCAGCGCGTTGTAGTCCTGCTCTTTGCCAAACCATCTTACAAACGGGATGCCAATACCGCCCGACAGGTGCTTGTACACCCGGGCCTCGTACTCCAGCTGCGGGTGTCGCGCGGCCTTGAGTTCCAACTTGATGGCTACTTCTTCGCCAGAAACGACATTTGTGCCGAGGTAGATATCTCCAAAAGAGCCAGAGCCAATTTTGCGGCCGATTCGGTACTTCTTTCCAACTCTCAAATCACTGGGTTAGTACATTGCACACGCCACAAGTGTGCAGAGCCACGCTCACGTGCGCTCGCAGCTCTGCAGGGGTTTACAAACGCGCAGTTCGCACACACAGCGGCAAATACACCAAATACTTCAGCCAAGCGTAGGCACCGCACCAGCGTTCCACAGCGTTCCACCATCTTCCTCCGCTCGTCGCATGTGCGCTGGGAGGGGACAGCAGGGAGACAGCCGCATTTGGTTGTATCAGAAACCCAGTGTAACGAACAAGCCCCCTTTAAAAAATCACAAAATACTTACGTTCTATTATCCATCTGAGAAATCGGGTGCAATCTGTTGGAATCCTTGAAATCGCTGAAAAAAAATCTCAGAGTCTTATGTGCGCTTGTTGAAATTAACGGGAAACAAGTAAACTTGCTTTACAAGTCAGAGGTGGTGGAGAGGGAAAGTTGAAGAAATCATATGAGGGTGAGTGGTCACTTCGGGGTAACAAGGGTTGGGAATTTTCAGGCAGGTGTTGGGTTCGTCGCCCTTGGAGGAGGAACTGAGGGCACGCTGGGGAAGCTCGACAGGCTAACGCATACGGCAGGCAGTTAATTTTAGGTAGCGCACATGTAAAATTTGCAAAGGCTTCAACTGGTACCAGAGACGGCCAACGAGACTTTGTTTGTTTCCTTTTGCAGCGGGGCTCGGCGTCTGGTGTTGGTACTCTGACCAGTCCTTGCGACAAATGTGGAAATAAAGCTGTTCGCGTTCGGTGTGCTTGTGTCACTCCTTGCCTTGTTACCGTGCCCACGGAGACTTCTAGTTTGATGTCTCTCACATTCCTGTAATTTTGCCGCGGCCGGTAGCCGTATCCAACAGCCCGTAACCCGCACATGATACGTGAATGAGTTTCCTTTGTAGTTTCATAGTTGTCGAATTGAGTCAAACTTTACAGCACCATTATTACTAGATTATTATTTTCAACATGCAATATGTAAATCACTATTAATAGAGGGTATAGTTACCTGGCATTACCGTCATGCAAAATTCTTAGCTTTGAGATGCTGCAAACGTTAGCTTGCTGGTAGTCTGAATTACTCTTCTTGCACGTTCGCTTGAGATGATCTATAAGATTATCGATTTCAGACAGCATGAGCGTCTCAAGTGTTTGAGTTTTGGTTTTGTCAATGATGAAACAGTAGACATCAAGAACTATGAACCTCTAAAGGCATTACAGCCTCTTGTTGGACTAGCCAGAGAATCAAACTCTGTGCGGGAGATGAGCAAGCGTATGTTGTTTATAGTCAATATTTACTTTATATATACTGTTAAACCGTGGAACTATTTAATGGAAATGGTCAATCTAATCTCCTTGCATTTTTGAACAGGCAGTTTGCATGTGAACTTAGTTCCGTGCTTTGTGAAACTGTACTTCTTGCCCTCGAAAGTGAAATTCATCGATGATGCAGTGTTAGAGTAAATCAGCAAATCCCCGAAAGCTTTTAGGACAAGGTCAAACTCGCTGTCGGTAGATAGGGTTATAGATTCGACCGCTGAAGCACCAACAATCAAATCTGTCAGGCCAACCACTGCAAAATTATGCTTACCGATAGTCGTTAGCGCTGGTTCGGACACCACATCCCACTCAAGCTCACCCACAGTGACCTCCTGTGACTCCCCTGCTGTCCACAACAATCCCGAGCGATAAGAGTACATCACCCGCCGAGCTTCGCATGACAATACTTCAGTGAGCTCTCTAGGTCTCAGATTGAACAAACCCAAAACTGCAGTATTATCCCCTCCAGCGGTGGTAAGGACACAATACAGTTTATCCTCATAAAACGCATGATAGGGATCAATGTTTTGAGCCTGAAAGTTCACTCTGGGTGCCATCAACGTGCCATCAGGTCCAACAGCACTGAATGACTTGATGAGCTCCAGGTTGTGTTCCTTTGGAATGTCCGTAATATAAATGGGCCCTCCAGAGAGCGCCCTTGCCGCCGAATGTAACGATGGCAGTTTATCGTCCACACCAGGCATGCGGGTTTGAAACATATCAAAGTCAGGAACAGAATGAAAATGTCCAGTTATCAAGCCATTTGTAAAGTTGCTGTAAATGTGCCAAAGATGGCTGTCTACCACAAGCGGGAAAAAGTCTTCAGAGTTTCTTGCAACTGGCCTGGGTCCTACTCTAGGAAGTAACGCATAGCTCATAATGTCAGGCACCATTTCCATACAGTAGATAACTCTTCTGTCAAAATACTCCATACTGTACTTGTAAAAAGCATCCTGGTACGGTTTCCACAGCCGCCCACGTATGTCAGACTCTTGGATCTCGCTGATTATTGCTTGGTAGTCTGTTTTTACACACGTAACACCAGATTTCGACAAATAGGAGTAATAGTCCTTGTAAAAGTCAAAAACTCCCTTCTCGTCCGGGAGATATATTGTACGACCGTTTAGCGTAGCTTCAACATAAGAATATTTCTTTGCGAGTTCTAGAGTGAATCCATTCCAATACCCTGCGATTGTTGACCAAACACCTATCTGTGAAATGTAGGGAAATTTTTTCTTGATATCAGCTACTAAACCTTCCAGACCAGCCGGGAAGTTGTTATTCGGATGGAAAGATACCAATGTTCTGTCATTGGTAGTGTCCTGCCACCCGTCGTCAATGATGATTCCTCCAATCCTCAAATCCGTATCATGTAAATCTTGCAGCGCATTGATAATTTTCTCGTGGCTAATAGGTGGTCCTGTTCCGAGAGAGTTCCATGTACAGTACATGAGACTGTCAATCCAGCTTGTCTCAGATTTCTTGGATTCCAGGGCTTCTTTTAGCGGGTCATCAAAAGCGACGTTCTCTGATGGGTCTGACAAAAGATGAGATAGTCGTTTAACTTGACAAAATAACATGGAAATGACCTCAATCAAGTTCAAACCAATACCTATGACCACGCCAGAACTTTGCTCCGCATCGGAATCGTTCTGTGTCTCCAAATGAACAGTATCATCGTTAGGCTTAATCAGAGTAGTGCTAGAGTCCTCAGAGTTTCCCGAAAGACCAATTATGGCCACATGTAGGTTATCAGAGCGGCGTACAAAGAAGCCGAAACAGTCTTTATCCAAATTGTATTCAGTTCCCGTAGCGGGTTGCAACCAAAATGCTGATCTCCTCGTGATTGCTACCCAATTTTTGGACAGGAGAGGAATTCCTAAACTCGAGACTTGTCGCGAATGGGCGCCGACATGGTGTCTGGCCAAATACGACACCATGCCCTTTCCGCATGGCGCCAGTTTCCGGATAGATAGTGTACCTCGGTCAAAATCTGGAAAGATATTGTCAAATGCAAAGCTACTGAGATATTTTCCATTGATAACTTCGGCACTACCAATCACTTTGCCGTCGACGACAAGATTGACAAAAATGGTGGTGTGGCCGAGAGCAATAGGGATCACAGTGCTATATTGCTCTCCAGCATTGTCCATACAAGCAACATCATGGAAAACTTCTGATTGATGGATACTTTCATCTGTTGACGAGTACCATTCCAATTGCGCATTCGAGAGCACAGTTGTGACCACAATTGCATCATCACAGACTACTCCCCAATTGGCAGAATCGCCCTTGTTTAAAGAGAAGGACAACATTTCAAACCTTGGAGAAGATCTTTGTAACAACAGAATGGTAAGAATGCTCAGCTTGCAGCATTACAAAGAACCTATTTCAGCGGGGTCTGCCCCACACGATGATTGCGCCTGTATTTCCGACAATCAGATGATCAAATCGATGGCCTGAAATGGATGAGATTAATGCAAGATAAGTACTGCCAGGGGACTTGGATGAGATTTACAGATGTCTTGTCGATCCAGCGGCTCAGCTCCTCTCGATACAAAGCGCAGTGTCTCAAAACACAGTTCAGCGTCGGTTCTTGAATAGCCTTGAATATACCCTCTATACAAAAATTTATTAAGTATCCGTTATTGAACATCAACCTGATAGATTCAATTACTTTCCACTATCAGGTTTCTAGGGGTCCCTTGACCGGTGCTCGCTCCGGTGCCAAGCCTTCTGTCAACAGGGGCGCCAATGCTAAAAATTGATCTGCCAACAAACATGAGCTTTTCACGAATGGTATCCACATCACATTCATTCATCATACTGGTAAGCTTGACCGAGATCCATACGACTGTGAAAATAAGAATAGGCAGCCAAAACGCAAACAGCATTTTGTCGCTACTGAGTTGCTTTCTGTTTTTCAGCAGTTTCTCCATCAGCTTTTCTTCAGGCTTGTCCTCTGGCACAGCTGCAGAGTCGGCTTCGACTGCTGCCGTCGCGCTACTTGAGCTCTCCGCAGCCTGCTCCGTTTGTTTGACGTCTGTCGTGGCTGTTGCAACGGGAGCGGGTGTTTCTTCAATGACAGCCGCGCTATAGTCTTGATTCTCTGTGCCATTAGGGAAAATTTCGTCGTAAGCAGGAGGCATTTCAGCAGTAATGGCTTGGGCAGGAACGTCAGCTCCGC
The DNA here is from genome assembly GCA_003706695.3 of Limtongella incommunis. Taxonomy (NCBI): domain Eukaryota; kingdom Fungi; phylum Ascomycota; class Dipodascomycetes; order Dipodascales; family Trichomonascaceae; genus Limtongella; species Limtongella incommunis. The sequence goes on from PPME03000033.1 coordinate 18,473, forward strand.
TTCTATTTTGCAAGTCCCCAGATGGTTGCGTGGAGCTGGCTGTGCCTGAGAGTGTTTCTGCCAAGGTGGTATTTGGAGGAATGAAGTTTCTAATTCGTTCGTCAACGAGATCTCTGATGGATGCAGCTTGGATGCGAGCATTTTCTGCAAACTCAGCCCAATATTGAGACAGTCCACGAGGAGCGCGCTGCATTGCAGCGGTCTGCATAACGATAGAGTTTCGCCTAGACGCCTGTCGGGATGCCTGTCTTGACAGCTGTCTGGATGCAACAATGGAAGCAGACTCAAAGCCGTTGAGTGCTCTCAAAGATGTTGATGACGAAGAGCGGGATCTTTGACTGAATGAAGGGTAATCAGTAAGCAATTCGACTATTCTGTCGTCATGGGCCAAGTCGCGTGCTAGCAGATCGGTGTCGGTGGCTGAGTATGGATCTGCACCGAAGCGGAGCAGAGCAATTACTGTCTGAGCGTGTCCGCGCATGGATGCAAAGTGTAGAGCAGTGTAGCCGTTAACATCTTGAGATTCGACATCGGCGCCTCGGAACAAGAGCTCAGTGCACAGCTTTCTGAAGCCGAGCGAAGCAGCTATAATGAGCATTGTCTGGCCCTCGCTGTTGACTGTATCCCAGTCCACGTCGCTTGAACCCTTGTCGACCACTTCCATTAGCTTAATCATTAGATTTTCGAGATCTGTCGCATCTTTGCTGCCGCCGCTGGCCATTCCATTTTCTTGCGTAATGTCCGGCAGAGTACCGGAACAGGTGGCATCGCCAACAATGCGTTTGGCAATGTTGTACGCAGAGTCTGTGCTTCCGTACATTTTGTAGCCCGTGATTGAAAGCGCCACTTCCAATAGATTTTTCTCTGCGTCGCTTTTATAAATAAAAAGTGGCGGTTCAGACATGAGAATGTTTTCAAAGGTCACTCGCACGGGCCCGGGAGTCTCAGCAGGGGGCACGCGCGCCACAATTGTGGACGGATTGATAAACTCGGTGGCAGCGCTGACATTTCCTCCAAACTTGGCGGACAAACCGGGCATGAAGCCGGAGCCCAAAAGGGTCACAAAAATGCCACCCTGGGTCGAGCCAGAGTCAGGAACGATCCGTCTGATTTCTGGCACTGTGAAGTTCATACTCGAAACGGAGGTGTTGCGAGTGGGGGGAGACGAAACTTGCTCGTCCAGCGCTCTGGAGTTTATGTGCGAGCCCTCTGTGGTGGACGACAAGAGATAGTTTTGCGGAGACTGCACCTCGGATGAATACGGCGATGCAAAAGAGCGCCGCTGGACGTGTCGCGGGGGCGACATGGCGGCCGGCACTGAGGACGACTCGTTGGAGGACGAGGTGTTGAAATCAAACTCGTCCAGCAGTCTGACGCTCTCGAGTTCGAGATTGTTGTGCGAAGCGGAGTCGTCAGACAGTTCTTCCTGTTTGACAAGGAGCGCCTGAGCGGGAGCGCCGTCGTCGGACAAGTCTTCCTGCTTGACTGAATTTGAGTCCGGCGAGTTTTTCCCGTTGGAGAGGGACGCGTCGCTCTCGGACTTGGGTCCGCCGTTGGCGTGGGGCATGTTGATCGATGCGATGCCCGTCTTGTGGTCGTCTGTAATCATAACGGGCGTTGTGTTGCCCACGGCGACGAGGTTTGCGCTGCGGTCATACAGGGAGAAGCACGCGACGAAGCCCAGCTTTTCCTTGTGGTGTCTGCAGTAGCAGGTCATGCGCATGGGCAGCTCAAAGTGCTTAGCCTCGATTGTCTGGCCGTTCACCTCTGTTTTGACGACCGGGCTCAGGAAAATCAGCTGCTTGCAGTTGAAGACAATGCCCGGTTTTTCCAGGTCCGTGGCCCAGTGCGCCTCCTCGGCGGACGACTTGACCTTCTTGCGGAGCGCGCGCTTGCGCTCGCGCTTGAGGCAGCGTTCGCAAATGTTGACGGGGCGTTTGGTGGACGCACACATTACATTTACCTGCAGGTTCAGCGTGTCGGCTGCCTGCTCGACCTCAAACTCCTTGGACAGCTGGAACTTGGGCTTTGATATGGTTATGGACGGCAGGAAAATTTTGTTTTCGGGGGGCGGGGGGTAGATGTAAACCGAGACCTTTACCTGTGTTTCGACCCGCGACTTTGTGGGAATGTCGCCGACTATCAGCCGGTAGCGACTGGGCGCGCCTTTGCGGTGGCCGGCGCTGTCCAGCATGTGTGCGGTCGCGACGCTGCTGTGGTGCCGCGGGTATTGCGCGTGCGTTGCCGGGTGGACAATTGGCGATCTGGGCGACGACTGCGACGACTCGGAGACAGACATGTGGCTGGAGGCTGTTTCCAAATGGTCGAGCGAGTGGGTGCTGGCGGCCGTCCATTGCAAGGGGTCAAAACAGCTGTCGGCGGGCTTGAGCAGGTCCAGCATGTCCTGTTCGCACTGGTCGATCTGATCCTGCTGGGCATCAAACAGATATGGATGCAAGGGCACGGGTGGTGATTGCATGTTTGTGTAGAGTTTACAACTGCGTTTACAACTGCTGGACGGTGGTTTGCCGGTGGTTGCTGCCAACGGTTGCGTGCAAGAGGCGAGGGTGCGCACGGATAGAGAGGTGCGTCAAAACAAGCCTTTGGGAGTGGGTGTGGAGAGGCACAGTTGCAGTCCACGGTTTAATATAGGCTGATCAATCACAAAGTACAGACGCAGCACAAGAAGATGTTGCGATTTCGCTGGAAATCTTTGTTGGATTTTCTTGTTGGGTGAAATAGGAGGCGGGTCTGAGCGCTTCTCACTAGGGTGTCTAGATTTTTTTTTGCAAGTGGGAGCGGGTTCGGCCAGAGTCTCAAGGGTCCAAACGGGACTCGCGCTGGGAGGCACACGGAAATGCTGCAGCTGTGAAGGGTGCGAGGACTGCGGCCGCGAGCGGTTGCGTAGGGCTAGCGCACTGTTGCGCACACGAAGCGGGCAGCGTGGCCGCGTACCGCTGCGTACCGCTGCGTTGCTGGCCGGGAGCGCGGTGACGAGTGCGACTTTGAGCGTAGTGGCGTGGGCAGTGGCCACTGCCAGTTGCAATGTGCTCAATGGCAGTTGCACCTACAAAACACACCCCGCCCAGCGGGGCAGAGATTACGGCAGCCACATAAACAGGTGTGAAACAAACCTGGCTAATCAGAATCCTGACTAGTCTCGCTGGAGCTCTCTACCAAGCAGCACCTAATCGGGCAAAGCCTGCCTGGTGCCGATGGGCTCTCACGCCGCTACGGTCAGTGCTGTACTTGGTGCTGGAGCCGGTGCTTCCAGCGTGCAGTGCCTGTACCTGCAGACAGCGAGCGCTGGCGCTGACCAGGGAGACGGCCCTTCTACAAGAAAAAAACAAGCTTGTAGGGCATCGTTTGTGTGGATGAGGTCTCCTGCCCACCCGCCAGGTCAGCCAGTCTAAAATCTCAGCTTATCTACGATACGATGCAGCGCTCTCTACCTGAACGGATACCTAATGTACACAATGTAGCTACGAGCAAATACAGCAGTTCCAACAGTCTGGCTCTGGCAGAGCACTCTGATTGCCTGTGTATCTGGGTTTCACAGCCTTGTTCCTTGCAATGCCAAACTTTAAACTTCTGGTTAATCTCGCGCCATCTCGCAAGCTGTCACGATTGCGAGGTTCCTGCGTCCGGCATGGCCCCGATTGCGTAGTGCGGATGAATTATCGTACCTGCAAGCACTGGGCATGCCGGCCAGACACGAAAAATAGTGGGACGCTTCGCAGCCTTTGAAAGTGCTTTTGTCAGTGCTCATTTGCGCACCCTCTGATTTCTTTTCTACAAGGAAGCTCCCCCGAAGATTCCTTGAATTGCGCCGTTGTGCGCCTCCTCATGAGAGCACGCACCGTGCTTTGACCTTGCAGACGCAAGGCTGGCGTCACGAGCTTCGTCACGAGCTTCGGTCCACAAGCGCACTTCAGCTGCTGGCGCCGTAGTCACCATAGCGTCACAGCCTGCCCAGCCCGTTAGCGCTCCCGCAGTCCATCACACTCTTATCCGTATCATTACCCAATTTGCATCATCAGCAGCAGTGGCGGATATGGGACATGGGGGGTTGGCCGCAAGTTGACCACTTCTGCGACAATCAGTTGCAACTCCAACCACTACTGCTTGCACGTTTCAATGAAGACATGCCTCAACACCTACTTAGGATACTAGCCACGCTTGCCGTTGTGCTTATCTCTCTGCTGGCCCTCTTTGAGTGGCCGTTCTCCGCACCAGCCCCTCCGCAACTTGCGACGGCCGCTGTTGACAACTCGGCCACGGAGCCCCAGCATACAAACTTCCGCTTGCAACATGTCTACCATCATAACACGGAAAGCAACATGCAGCAGATGCGCCTGGACGTTGCCCACCAGCGCCCCGGCACGTTTGACACGCAGACAGACATGCTGGGCTTCCATGCGCAAGCGGCGCTTGCAAAAGACAAGGTCCGCCGGGCCCCCGTCGACCACGAGTTCCGCATCAAACGCAAGCAGCACACCATCAGAGCGCTCGCCAACAGGGACCCCGACTTTGTGGAGGGATACCTGAACTATGCGTCCGCCAACGGACGCAAAGCCGTTGCGGGAATGGCGCTCGAGTGGCACGACCGCGCGACGTCGGCGCCAGATGTCACGGACGTCGACTCGGTGGTGCAGCTCGCCATCATGGCCTCGAACGCGTATTGCGAAGAGCCGTTTGAGGGCGACTGGCAGAATGTCACACAGCCGTTTAACAAAACAGACACGGTCGGCATTGGCTGGATGTCCGACGGTGTCCGCGGCCATGTGTTCTCGGACGAGACAAACTCCACCATTGTCATTGCCATCAAGGGCACGTCTGCGGCCATCTTTGACTCGGGCGGGGACACCACCACAAACGACAAGACGAACGACAACCTCCTGTTTTCGTGCTGCTGTGCCCGCATCTCGTACATGTGGAACACCGTCTGCGATTGCTACACCGGCGATGCGTACACCTGCAACCAGGACTGCCTGGAGTTTGAGCTCTACTCCCAGGATCGCTACTACAAGGCTATTCTCAATGTCTACCGCGACGTCCGCAGCCTCTATCCAAACGCAGACGTCTGGGTCGCTGGCCACTCGCTGGGCGGCGCGCTGTCGTCCTTTTTGGCAAGAACGTATGGACTGCCTGCCGTCACCTTCCAGGCAGTGCCCGAGCTGCTGGCCACAAAAAGGCTGCATCTGCCCATGCCTCCGGGCGCACCACCGCTCGAGGACCATGTGTGGCATTTCGGCCACACGGCAGACCCGATATACATGGGCGTGTGCAACGGTGCGTCGTCGTCCTGCTGGATAGGGGGGTACGCCATGGAAACGCAGTGCCACTCTGGCTACAGATGCGTGTATGACACTGTGACTGATCTTGGCTGGCATGTGTCGTTGGTGAATCACCGCATCCACACGGTGATTGACTTTGTGCTGATGGGCTACAACGAAACAGCGAAATGCGTCATTCCTTCTACTTGTCAGGACTGCTTCAACTGGAAATTTGTGTCGAGGGATGGCGAGGTCATTGCTCCGCCGCCAAACCCTACTGTCACAAGCGAGCCACCTGCCAAAACCAGTGAGTCCCCGCAAAAGTGTGTACGGAGAAACTGGTATGGCAAATGTCTAGAATGGGGCGAAGATGCCGACCCAAAAACCAGCACGTCCACCACAACGAAGGCCGCGCACAAATCCACTCCTACTACCACCCAACCTGTGACTACTGCTCTACCTGGAGAGTGTATCCGTCGTTCGTGGTTTGGCCGCTGCCTTGAATATTCCAATACAACGACGCAGTCGTAGTCTCCACCCACACAGCTGTGCCGCAAACAGTCTCGCATTATTTAACTTATTAAATTTATATATATATGAATTGTACTTGCTATCTACACCATTTTGTAAACACGCTTGGCGATGATATACAAAATGATACCAAACAATGCCAGAGTACCCGTAATGCACCAAAACCAACCTAGACCAGCAACATCTTGTCCCGGCACAATCACATTCATACCCCACAAACCAGTCACAATGTTCATCGGCAGCACAATGGAACCAAGCACAGTAATCTTACCCAAAACATCGTTCGTCTCGTTATTCACCCTGTTCATATCGAGGTTGAGCTGCGCCAAATAGTTGGAGTGAGAACGCGCCAAAAGCTTTTCATAATGGTTCAAGCTCTGCACCATAGTGACAATATGATCTTGAATGTCTCCGAGGTAAAGACCAATTTCAGACCTTGGAGCAACCTCCCACTGCTCGTTGCAGCGCTTTGCAAACCCCTTGATGACATCTGCCTTGTATCCAAGCAACCGCAGCAAGCTCATAACCCTCTTACGGCATTCGCCAATGCGTCTCAGCATATTGCCGCGCTCCTTCAGCTCTTGAGAATTTGAGGTAGACCCACTGGAATCCGAGCTAGTTGACTGAGCTATGGATTTTCCATCTCCTCCATCGTCATAATCATTGTTTGCTAAGGTCTCATCATCGCTGGAATTCATATCCATAATGGAGTCCTCAATATCATTCACCTCCTCCTCAATTGCCTCAATAAGCGGAGCAAATCCATCTGTAATGTCGTCAATCAACGCATACGAAATCCAATCCGCAGAAATATTAAGATAATCTTTGAGTAATCTTGCTCGTCGTCTAACATTGATTGGGTGAGGTGTTGGCGAAAAGTGAAACGTCAGTACACCCTCACGGAAAACGATAATATACATATTCAGAGGAATGAGCTCGTTGGCTCGCCGCTCCTTCTGTCTGCGGCTAAGTCTTTGCCCGCTTGGCGTATTTGATCTTGCATCTTGTGATCCTCCAGAGCGTTTAAAAATCTTTTTGAGGAATCCGCCACGATCACTCACAGAACTGTTGGTCCTATCAGCGTGGGATAGACGATGCACATTTCGTCTGAGCTTTCTTTGAGCAGAAACATCGATACTGCGGAAGCAGACAAAATAATAGTGACGAAATAGTTCAACCTTTTCTCTCGTCTCACCGAGGAAAATATCCTCTGTTGTCAAGGGATGGATTCCAAACGTGCGTGACAATATCTTCATTTCTTCTTCCGTTGGGTTCAAGACATTAAGCCAAAACGGGTTATTTTCGTTTGGAGTGGTTCCTCCGTTGACAGAGTTGTTGCCGCTTTCTTTCTTTTTGGACGATGACTCCGAGGCACTTTCCTCCGGGGCCGACTCAGTGGTGATAGGAAACAGCTTTTCAAACGACCCTATGTTCGGCTGCAAAAGACCAGAAATATTTGGCGAGTGAATGGTGGCTTCCAAGTCGTCTCTAAAGTAGGTAAACCGTAACGGCTGCCCAAGTTTGTCGTCAACATCTTGAAGATTTTGCATAGTCATAGACCGGTTCCATGGTACAATGCGGTGCGGTCGCAGTCTACCGTTCAGCGATGTGCCTCTTCGTTCAGATATAAAGCTTTCCTTCGCAAGGTTTTTAGTCGAACCGGCAGGAGACGAAAATGCCATTGGTGTTCTTTCGCCAGTCACGTCATCTATGGCCTCGGATGCTGGAACAGACTCAACAGCCATGAGCTCTTTCCTTTCGTTTTCCGCAAACTCGGTCAAAATTTCTAGGTCGGGCCAGACTTTATGTTGCAGGGCCTCTTCTTCCAGCTCATTGTCGAATGGAAAACAGACGTCGTCGATAGACGAGGCATTGGACGAGCGTCTCGAAGAGGGAAGAGAGCCTGGCATCTCCTCCTCGGATTGCATATCCATGTTGAACCTTGCCATGTCTGTGTCTGTTGGCAAGTCTATTGCAAAATCGTCTTCAGATTCCTCCATGGTGGGCGCATTTGCAAGCGCGGAGTAGCCATGTCCATGGGCCACCGAGGACCGAAGGAACGGAGTCCTGCTGCTCGTCGGCGACTCAGTCTGTCCCATGGACGATCTTCGTCGCACCCAGCGCTCAACTAGCGATGGCGACGTATGCGACTTGCCCCCGGAAAGCGTGGCGCCGTTGTAGGCACTTGATCCAACTCTTTCGCTCTGTGCATGGCTGTCGGACGGCCACTTTGCCGATTTTATCTGATAATGCGATTTCAATGGAGTGTGATGAATATTATGTAAGATGGAGTCTGCGTCAGTATTAGCAGAGACAGGCGAAGCGAGCAGACCATCTACTGATGTCCGGCGAGTGCTTTCTTCCTGTTCCTGTGCAATGGCATCACTTCGCGAAAGATCCCTTGACGGGTCCTGAGTGTATGGCGTGTCAAACACAGACTTTTTCTTCTGGTTTGCGCTTGAGTTGGTCATTGTTCTGTTTCACTCAACCAAACAGCTTAGGAGCCACCAACCCAGTGAATGCAACGATAACGGAAATGGTATACGCAACTATGTGTAGGTTACAAGAACAAAACAGACGGCTGCCCTGAACAGCAAACAATCCTGCTGTTAGCAATTTACCGGTGCCGGAAAATTAGCAGGCGTGGGGAGGTTGGTATTCTATATGCAACCAATTAGGAAGGAAGGAAAGTGGCAGCAGAAGGCCGTGCGAAGCAGATACGAAATTGAATACTGACCATAGGTACAGAGAGGCAGGCAAAGCTTTTTGATTTTGTGTTTGCCGGTCGCTGCATTGCACAGAGCTTGTAGTGCTCGTTCTGGAGCCCTCTAGCAGCGCAGTCGGCTTTGGGCAACGTGAGCCCGCGGCTAGAACCATGGCAATTTCCCACAGCGAGGCGGAACAGACTCAGCCTGTTTGCTTTTGCAAAACTGTCGTGTGACAGTTTTGTCCAGGTGCCGGACCCTGGAAATCGACAAAAATATTCATTTTCCTTGCAAAGGCAATTGAAATACGACGCGTCCGCTTGCATTTTTTTGATTTCGAAAACAAAGGAGGAACGATCACTAGCGGGTTGCCATGCACACTGTCAAAACGGAGATTGCCGGATCATCATGAATGGCCCTGCGCGGCGCAGGTTACAAATTCATCACAGCGAGTGGATTCAGCACACTCATCACTTGGGCCATCCACTGAGGACCACCCCTGGAAGACGTGACGATCATTCCACACCAGGGGGTCAGTGCTGTCAGTCAAATGATCAGATTGACATCCGGGGCAGTCGTGTTTGTTACTCGTGGCCAACCCAGGTTGTATGTATTGTGACACAAAAGTACTTGTAGTTGATTAAATATAAATTAGTTTGCGATCTCCAAGAGCCTTGCGCTAGTCTTCGTGATCTACATTTTCATCGGACACCGCTCCCGACTCGCTTTTGTGATGGTGATGCTTTCTTTTCCTCTTCTTCTTCGCCGGTTCTTCTGAAACTGGGGTTTTCACCGCCTTGTCGCTGCCTGCTTTCTTCTTCACGCTCAGAGGATTGGGCGAGGACGCTAGACGTCTCTTTTTAGAGGCTTGCCCATGTTCATGACTATCAGCTGCGGAGGGTGCTAAGTTGAGTCCCAGAGATAATTTGTCAGACTCAATTTTCTTGCGGACGGCCTCGGTTGCGCGCGAAAACGGCTCTAGAATCATCACGGCCCTGCTTATGTAAAGCAGAGGGACACCAGGCACTGATCTCAAAACTCCACGAAGGCCGTCCTTTTGGGTAGCAACAACATATCGATGTTTGTTTGTGTTGTTGACTGAAACTACTGACAACATGCAGTCAAAGGCAGTGAGGGCCTTTGTGTCACTTGGCGTAGTTGCAGTGCTAACGTCTTGCTGCTTCTTCGCTTCCGACTCACCGTCGTCTTCAGACTCCTTGTTCTCTTCTTCCTGCTCTTTCTCTGGTTGTTCTTCTCCTTTGTTTTGTGGCTTGCGAATATACCCATGGCCACATCTTCTCCTTTCGAAACTTTTGGCCAGTTCGATTGCCTCCTCATTTTTCGCCTCGTATAGCGCTCTAATTGTACATTGAGTGATCATTGGCTTTATTTTTGCTTGCAATGTTCTTTCAACTGCCGCCACAAGGTTCATTTTTGATTTCAAGGCAGCCAAAATGATTTCTTCGTCGAATAAAACTTGATACGGCTCTCTGAATTTGAAATTCAGATGGTAGTATGCCATCTGCTTGCGGTAAGCCTTTGATCTTTTCTGTCTCATGGTTGCGGTTCAGTGAGAAGGGTGCAGTTGCCGAGCGATGGAAATATTTCAGTCCTATCCATCCCAAACAGGCAAAGAGAGAAAAAAAATTGAATTATACACGTGATATAATCAGCTGATAAGTCTGGCTCCGGCGCCTGACCTGGCACGCTCCAAACCACCGTGTTGCAGTTTACAACAATGAGCGCAGCAGATTCGTTTCACGCCTGGGCAGTATGTAACTTGTGAAGAAGATTGTTTTGCGTCGCTAACTTAGTCTGTTTGGAAAAACGGTGAGGTGCCAGTGCCGTTAGTGTCACTAACCGCACAAGTGCTGTCGGCACCACTGATTTTACTGATTGGTATGTTGTAATCTGTTTCATTGCTGCGGGTAATGATTGACTAACCAAGCGCTGATATTTTCAGGCATTGTTGTAATTTCCAATAAAGCCACTACTGCCGGACTTGCCTTGTCTGTTGCAAACAGCGTGGTGGCTTCCATATTTTTCGGGTAAGTTGGCCAAGTTGTTGCCATAGTTCTTACTAACCTCAGAATGGGTGGAATATTTTTGATAGATGCTGTTGGAGTTTATGTTTAGACTCAGACAAGCTACAAGTTGACTGACCTAGTGTTGGCGCTTTAAAGCAATCATTGTTATTTACACATGGTAACGCGTCGGCGGAAATAGCGAGGACTGTCATATTTTGCGTTCAATTCATAGTAGTTTAATATATTTCGAATTTAAATGGCACACGGATTGCAATCATTGTGGCCATTTCGTGTATCGCAATTCGGTACGGTAGTAGCTGAGCGCTAAAGCTGGCCGGCTCACAACTTGAAGCATCAAGTGCAAATGTATAATTGGGGATTTCTTCACCACACTAGAGAGTCCACGTCTTGCCAGTATCGATAAATCTCCAAGTCTCGAGATGTAAACTCTGGTAGATTTTGTCACGTGCAGGCAATTCAAGCGCTGATTCTTTGCGTTTTGGAAGGAAGGATTTGTCAACTGTTTGCAATGAGGTACACTAGATTGCTCAACCAGTCTCTGCTTTTGAGAAAGTCGCCTGCCTTGTACGCTCGAGGTCCAGCGGTTAATGGTCGCTTGAAGATTGCATTTTCTGATACTGACCGATCTCTTGCACTTGGCACCGTTCCGGCGGACATATCGGAGGAGGCTTTTGGCGATCCAACTAAATTTACGGAAGAGCCAGGATCTTTGGCCAAAATACAAAAAATAATTGGAGAGAATGTCCAGAACTGCCCGCAATTCAGTGGAGAGGCAGCGGCGAGCTATGGCAAAACACCATTCTTTCACATCTACGACTATAGGAACCCACCAATGCCACCCAGAATTCCAGATGTAGACGACATTCTGGGAACGGTTCAAATTAGCAAAGAAGGAATAGTTGAGAACACTTACGAGCCCAATCTCATGTATCGCATGATGACCCGCGATGGATTTATGGAGCTTTCTCCGTATCTACACAAAAAAGTTGTACAGGAAACTAGCTAGTTGCAAATAATACGATTCCATTGAACTGCTATAAATATGTAAATTCAAACATGTGACTACTTCACATAGTCTTCGTAAACGTTAATCAGGTTTGATTCATGGCCTTCTCGATCAGACAATTGGTACAGCAATTGGCTCGTGTGCTGAATGAGCTTCACGACGGATGGTTCCTCAGGACGCTTTAGGCAGGCTCGCAAAATGTGTTTATCCAGAGAATCTGCCAGTCTGGAAAGCTGAGATTCGTCAAGCATGTCTGCCAGCACCGGGTCTACCGAGGGATCTGGATAAGCAACAAGATTGAACATCAAGGAAAATGTTGACTGTGCATCAACTCCCTCCACTCCTTCGCCGCCACTGTACTTGGCAGTGAGTTCCTTACCGTAAGCAATGATCTTTGGGTTGGAGGGAATAGCCTGGTCGTCAATGTCATCATCATCCACCATAGACTGGCTTCGTGTTTCCAGCTCGCTTCTCACCAACTCGACAAACTTCTGGCATTTTATCTCAAACAAAATGTTTGGACCATGCTTCGTTTCAAAGGCTTCAGGAAAATACGAATTGACTCTTTCAATCACAGCGTCCATATCGCCCGAAAGAACGGCATTTCTAATCTCTCTGCGTGAATACAAACCAAAGGGGTCGTTTGAACGCTTTTCCGTTTCACTTGACACCTCTGCCGCTGGCACGGAGTCGGCAGCAAACCCACCTTCATTTGCGAGCTCCGTGTTGAAATGACGGGCGGACTCCACGTATCCGGACTGATATAGGTAGGAAAAGACAAGCGCTTTGATGAAGTCCTCGCTCGGGCTGTGTGACCCCAGTGTCGAATTGATTTTTTTAAACAAATCTGCCTTTTCGCCTCTGACATGTCGGTCCATGTCATACTTGAATGGTCTTTCTCCAAAATTGGTCTCAATGGCACCCCCGATTTTGATTCCAACACAGGGATAGATTTTGGACGGCTTGACGTTTGTGAACGCTGTTCCTAGGGGCAGACCGTTTTTTGTGTAAAAAATTTGTCCGCGTGAGAACAAGTACCCACAGCCTACAACATCGCCCACATTGATTTTGGAGCCAAAGCTCTTTCCAGCCTCCTGGTATGCTTGCGACCGTCCGTCGTCAGTGAGCAGTCCCCACGAATACGGCTCCATTCCGGGCATTCTTTTGAGCTGCGCTTTCTTGGAACAAAGACCTATCGAAATCGATTCCACGCCATGGGCTTTGATTTCCACCTCGTAGTAGTATATTCCACAAAGCTGGGGGATGGGGGAGTCCGTTCTGAACGTGACCCAGTCCTCGGACCCACGCTTGCTGTCCGATCGATAAGCCACAGAGCAGCCGTCTTCAAGGCCAACCTGAGCGGCCGTTTTGTTCTCGGAGGCCCTCCACTTTCTGGGCAGCGGTTCCAATGTGTATAGTGTATCAAAGTGTCTGGCTGCGTTGGCAGCGTTCAGAGATGTAAACAGATTTTGCGTGCCGTCGGAAGCGGCGTCAGCGCTTCGCACACTTGTGTTTGTACCGCCGGCTGCGGCTCCGCTGCTCGACGTGCTCATATCGTCGTCCATTTCGGAAGAATCGCCACTGCTGCCAGACATTGATCTGGTGAAGGGGCCGTTCGGGTTTGGCCCGTGGGGACCGTTGAGAATTCTGCCGCTGGTGGTTTCGGAGGAACGGCGTGCAGAGTTGCGAATCGATGATCTGAGCGTGTCTGCCGCGGTGTCCTCGCCGGCCCCCGCCAGGCCGCCAAGTTCGTACGCCGACAGGAAGGGATTTGCCGACGACACCTCGCTGGTGGCGTAGTCTCCTCTGGCGTCCATGAGGGCTGCAGAGCGCGTCATGTAGATTTGAGGAAGACGGTAGTCGTCTGCATTGACAGGGGCGGGCTCTATTCTGTCTGAGCAGATCGATGAGGCCGAAGCCGACAGATCGGCGACGCCGTTTCCGCTGCTGCTGGCGGCGCCGGCGCCAGCAAGAGCGGCACCGGCACCGGGCGCGGTGTCTTTGAGAGACCGGGTGGAATCGTGGTGGTCTCCGGAGGTTTGATGCCGCTTCTTGTGGGCAAGGACTCTGCTTGCACGCTCGCCGTAGGCGGTGGGAATAAGATAGCTTGGAATCGCTCCAGCGGGCGATGTGTCTGCACTAGACGCTTTAAACATGCCGGCGTTTAGATTCTGGGTGTTTTTCAGCGCGGTTGGTGATTGCTCCAGTTTCACGCTGGTGTGGCCAGACCCAATTGTGACGCTATCGCGATTTGGATAATGTCCCACCCCACAGCTGAGGGGCCAGGCAGGGGAAAGACGAGGGCAGTTGAACGACGAGGGGAAAGACGAGCTTTGACAAAATTGATATTAATTATCTCATTCACGTTGAGGATCTTGAGGATCTTCTCCAAGCTTTATATACAAAAGGTTAAAATAAGTTATTGTTTTGCAGTTGATGCATTGCACTCAGTGGAGTTTTGAGGTGGGCCAGACTTAGTATCTGTAAATGTCGGCCTTGAAGGGGCCTTCCTGGGCGATTCCAAGGTACTCGGACTGGGCCGAGCTAAGCTTGGAGAGCTTCACGCCGAGGTGGTCCAGGTGGAGACGGGCGACAGCCTCGTCCAAGATCTTTGGCAGGACGTGCACACCGACGTCAAAGGGGCCCGACTTGGCAAACTCAGTAAACTCGGATCTGAACTTGTCGTTGTTGGCGTTGAAGAGCGCAATCTGGGCGAGGGTCTGGTTGGTGAAGGAGCACGACATGACAAAGGAGGAGTGGCCGGTGGCGCAGCCAAGGTTGACGAGTCTGCCCTCGGCCAACAGGATAATGTGGTGGCCGTTGGCGAGCAAGTAGCGGTCGACCTGGGGCTTGATGTTGGTGACCGACTTGGCGTTCTTCTTGAGCCAGGCAACGTCAATCTCAATGTCAAAGTGGCCAATGTTGCACACAATGGCGTCATTTGGCATCTGCGAAAAGTGCTCGCCGGTGATAATGTCGCGGCAGCCGGTGGTGGTGACAAAGATCTGGCCGACCTTGGAGGCCTCCTCCATGGTGACGACCTGGTAGCCGGAGACGGCCGCCTGGAGCGCGTTGATGGGGTCAATCTCGGTGACGAGGACGCGCGCGCCCATGCCGTGGAGCGCCATGGCGCAGCCCTTGCCGACATCGCCAAAGCCGGCAACAACAGCCGTCTTGCCGGCAATCATGACGTCGGTGGCGCGCTTGATGCCGTCGACGAGCGACTCGCGGCAGCCGTACAGGTTGTCAAACTTGGACTTGGTGACCGAGTCGTTGACGTTGATGGCGGGGACCTTGAGCTTGCCCTCCTTCATCATTTTGTAAAGATGGTGGACGCCGGTGGTGGTCTCCTCGGAGAGACCAAAGCAGCCCTCGAGCATCTCGGGGTACTTGTCATGGACAAGCGAGGTGAGGTCGCCACCGTCGTCGAGAATGAGGTTGAGCTTCTTGCCGTCCTTGAAGGCCTTGAGCTGCTGCTCAATGCACCAGACGTACTCCTCCTCGGTCTCGCCCTTCCATGCAAAGACGGGCACGCCGGCGGCGGCGATGGCCGCGGCGGCGTGGTCCTGCGTGGAGAAAATGTTGCACGAGGACCAGGTGACCTCGGCGCCGAGCGCAGTGAGGGTCTCAATCAGCACGGCGGTCTGGATCGTCATGTGCAAGCAGCCGGCGATTCTGGCACCCTTGAGGGGCTGCGCAGCAGCAAACCTCTTTCTGGTCTCAATGAGGCCGGGCATTTCGTTTTCGGCAAGCTCGATCTCCTTTCTGCCAAAGGCAGCAAGCGAGATATCGGCAACTTTGTAGTTTTCAGCAGACATTATTCTAAAGTGTGTAGTTGGAGAGAGAAAAGTCTGTCTGCAGCAGCACAACCGCTCGTGTTATTTATGTGAAAAAAAAAGAATTCTCGGCAGTAGGTGACCATGCATGTGAAATCCACGGCGAGGGGCCGTTGAGCATACCGGCTCGCTGCGGTGCTCGCAGTGGCACGCCGGCGGCAGTTGCGCGACTCTTAAACTCTCCAGGCACTCAATTCGCAGCCAGCGACAGCGGTTGCGTTGCCAGGCTGCCCGACAACTCCTCACAAATTTGTAAACGTGTCATCCAGATTCCCTACATGCACGTGCTTCTCCACCAAAGCTGCTGCAGACACGGGCTGCAAAATCTTTTCCAGCGGTAACAAGAAAGCGCGCCAGCACTGCTTTGCTAATTTAAACTCGGCGTGGTGCCTGTGAGGCAGCTCGTTGGCCACAGCACCTCCAAAAATTCACTGGTCAACGCAAATGCTGACCCGTCGCAGTCGGCGGTGCCCGAGAACGTGAACGTGATTGTGAATGCAGGTAGGCTGCCCCATGCTGGATTGGGCATTCTCGCACTGCAACATGGACCTTCCGCGACGGGCACTGCCGCTTGCAACTTCCACAATAGGCAGTGGACTTGCCTAGCCAGACGTCTACAAGGATGGGAAATTCGTCAGTATATTCACATATATTCATAAGTTAAAAAAGAACCAGGGAAAACCATGTCTTTTGTTTTGTTTTTGCTCAATCAACCTTGATCGAGGTGTAAATGCTCCTAGTAAACAGCAGCGTACTCAAAAATGCCATGGATCCGGTCAACAGTCCACAGACGCTAGTAATCAGCGCGGAGTAGCCCAGATACAAAATGATGGAGGTGGCGTCAGTCAATTTAAGCTTTGTCACAAGATAGACCAGCGAGTGGAGAAAGATGTAGATCGACGATGAGCCGCCAATCAGAAACGAGCGCCACTGCCAATTGTAGTTCTCGGCACACAGCATAAAATACACCATTAGGACAGTTACTGTACAAGCAATGACAATCATCAGAAAGAAACAGATAAAGAGAAATCCAAACATGTAGTACACCTTGTGAAACCAAAGAGAGTTCATAATGAAATACAGCTCAGCGGAAATAGCACAAAACGGCATAATGCCGGCAATCAACATGGAGGGAATAAGCCTCAACGAGGTGGGCTGCGGGGGAATCTGGCGTGGAATTTGATGGACCCTTACCGGAGGCTTCAAACCACCGTTTCTGAAACCCAAAAAGCCCGCAGCCACAGAAAACGGCACAGACAAAACAAACCAGATAAAAACAAGCGCAATCATTGTGCCAAAGGGCACAGCACCAGACGAGTTTGCAAAAATCAAAAAGAAATTCAGGAGCACCACAAATCCAAAAATCCCGCCAGGAACAATCAACGGCGTGAGAATCAAGTTCAGCTTCAGAGACTTTCCATCAAAGGTCTTGTACAGGCGAGCAGAAACATATCCCCCAACACACGAGTAGAGACAAAAGAGAATAATCATACAGGTGGTCAGCGCGCCTCTGCTCGACGGAGACAACAAACCAAAAGCGGCAAACATGAGAGTCGAGAATGCCATACAAAATATCTGCGCCCCCGATCCCAGTACAACTGAGAGCAACATTGCATGTGGTGGGTTCCTAAACACGTCCCCGTGCACCAGCTTCCAGCCCGAGTCCTCTTGAATGTCGTCAGACAGATCGACCTCGTTGTACTGGGCAATATCTTTGCGCACAGTGCGCAGAAATACAGTTGCAACAATAGACACCAGAATGACAACAGCTACAATAGAGTTGATAATGGTCAGCCAGTGGATTTTGGGCGACTCGACGTGGAGATACCTGTCCCATCTGGTGGCCCACGGAGTACTGGACTCAACCCACTTGACACTGTAAGAAAACTGCACCTCGGTCGAAGATTGAGAAGTGTCCAGGTAGATAGGGCCAGTGGCATTGCATGTAAACTGGTCGAGGTTGGCGCCGCCGCTCAAATAATCTCTCGATGACGGAAACACCGAAACACCAACAACTCTATATTTGCCGTTCCATGTTTTGTGATACTCGACCTCGATGCTGTAGTGGTTGTTGAGGGCATACTTGGAGTTCTCCTCCTGGTATCCGAGCGGAAAGCCGGGCACGTAGAACGTTTCATTGTTTTGAACATCAACCAGCTGACTGGCAGCAGGCAGGCCATCGATAAGCCAGTTCTGCACAAACCCCTGGGCAATACGACGAGCCACAAAGGCAGCGTCTTTCGAGTTGTACTTGACTGGCTTGTCGCACAGCTTCTTGCACGACTCGTCTTTTCGCATCTCTAGCTCAAACGGAGAGTTGAAAATACGGTCGCCAAACAGAATGGAGCCGAGCGATTCGCCGACAGGATTGATCTCGCCATTTGCCGGGAGACAAAACTTGAAGGCGTGAAAGTAGTAGTCGTATGACACTAGCGAGTACTGCTCGTCGTCGTTTGGAGGGGCTATAAGCGACGAAGTCAACGCATTTACCAGCAAAGGGACTTTCTGGCCCTCCTCGAAATCCTTTGGTGCCACCCCTGGAAGATAGAAGGCGTTGACAGTTGTAACTGACAAGATTGCAGCTACAAGCCACAGAGAAAATCGATGCATCTTTACAAAAAACGTCGGGCAGAAGACTATGAGTGATTCTTGCGGCTGCAACCGTCTTATGGAAGGTCGCCGGTTAGTTTCTGTTCAAAGAGAGCAGGTCGAGAAAAGGCTAAAAAGCACCGTTGAGAGAGAAAGTGAAATTATACGTGGCTTAAGGGGTTCGTGGGGGACAGATGAAGGCCTTCTCACGCAGCAAAAGTCCGTGTGGCGCGACACGTTAGCGGATCAGTTTCAAAAAAAAAAACACAGACAGCTGACAAGATGCCTCTGCGTCCGAGGACATGTATCACCGATCCACAACAGCGCTCATCCAAAACACCTCAGCCTGACACTGTATGTTGCCGACGATGACACGCGTGATTCCACGGCTGGCGCCGCGTGTTACGCAACGTCCGCTGTCAGCGTGTCACTAATGTGCAGCCACAGACGCGTTAAATTAGAGCGCGCAATCTGTTTAGCAAAACTTTTGTCCCGCTAGTAGCCAGTTTCTGCCCTGTGATTGGTCAAAATGGTGAGCTGTTCAGAGTCTGCCACCGGTCCTGCGCAGCGCCAGCAATGGCAGCAAACTCCGCTGGCCAGGCAACTAAGTCTGCTCAGCAAAAGCAAAGTAGGCAAATAGCAAAAATTAATTTCTCTGGATTTCGAGCGGTATTATATAAAATCACAAGCAGAGATTGCAACATCTGACAAGCTCCACACCCTGCTGTCGCCCACGCGTTCCGCTGGTCCTCTCACATCCGCCATCCTCATCACATGGCAGTTGGGGCTTTACTTGCCTGCGATTTTGTCTCTGTCAAAAAAAGATCCCACCCTGTGGATAGAGAGCATCCGAGCAAAGGCTTGAAGACTTGCCGGTAAGGTCGCAATTGACTTCCATTTGAATAATTCACAATGGCCATTCCTATACTGGACTCGCTTATTCAACAACTTGCCGACACTACCAAGCTTCCGGCAGATCTACTCAAGATTGCATTGTGTCTGACACTATCATACCCATTCTGTGCTGTGCTCAAGCGCATTCCTGATGGCTGGAATAAATCCAAACAGGTCTACTGTGTAGCTGTGTCAATGTTCTACCTGGTTGGCATCTTCTCACTGGTCGGAGGTCTCGTCACTCTCCTCATTTCGTCTCTCTTTACATATTACTTTGCCAAGTACTACAAGCACAGCCTATTAATGCCTTGGATCAACTTTTTGTTTGTCATGGGTCATTTGTTTATCAACCATGTCTCGGCCCAGATCAAGCCGGACTTCAATGCCAACACTATGGACATCACTTCCACCCAAATGGTTCTTGTGATGAAAATCACATCATTTGCGTGGTCTGTGTCTGATGGTCAGCAATTTTTGAAGTGGAAGAAATCTCAGGAAGCTGTTGCAGATGGTGATGCCGTGGCCAAGTCTGTGAGCGATCCCCTCCAAGAGACAGGGCCTCTGTCTCCCCATCAACGAGAAGCATGCATTTTGAAATACCCTACTTTGCTGGACTGGCTAGCCTATGTGTTTTTTTTCCCTTCACTTTTGACCGGCCCCTCATATGAATATGCAGAGTTTTCTCGCTGGCTAGATTTGAGCATGTTTGATGAGACTGTTAACGATCCAAAAAGAGGCAGGGCCAAATTTCGTAAGATTCCTCGTTCAGGCTTCCCTTCGTTGAAAAAGCTCGTTGAGGGTATCTTTTGGATAGTCTTTTGGATCAACCTCACCAGCTGGGTGACCAAGGATTACATGCTCACAGACGATTTTTACCTCCACCACAACTTTCTGTATCGCATATTTTATCTCTACGTGCTTGGGTTTTCTTACCGTCTCAAGTTTTACGGTGCATGGTCCATCTCAGAAGGTGCTTGTATTTTAAGCGGCCTTGGCTATAATGGTAAGACACCACAGGGCAAGTACAAGTGGAATAGAGTTCAAAATATTGATCCATGGGGTTTCGAAACCGGCCAGAATACCAAAGCCTTGTTGGAAGCGTGGAACCAAAACACCAACAAGTGGCTGAAAAACTACGTTTACCTTCGCGTCACACCAAAGGGAAAAAAACCCGGTTTTGTTTCAACATTGTCAGCTTTCACGGTATCTGCTATTTGGCATGGCACTCGTCCAGGATATTATTTGACGTTTATTACGGGTGCGTTTTACCAGACTCTCGGAAAGATTTTCAGAAGAAATTTCCGGCCACTCTTCTTGGACGCTGCGGGCAGCCCGCTTCCTTCCAAGCGATACTATGACATTGTCTGCTACGTTCTCACGCAAGTTTGCTTTGGCTACTTAGTTCAGCCATTTGTGTTACTGGATATAAAGCCATCATTCAAAGCATGGGGATCTGTCTACTTTTACTGTCATATTGGAACAGCATTGGTTCTGTTTGTGTTTGCTGGCCCTTTCAAGAAGCAAGTGGTTGGATATTTGAAATCTAAGCAGCCTAAACCGCTCAAGAAATCTGACATTATTAGAGCAGAAGCCAGAAGACTAAAGGATCTGCGTGAAGAACTTGTGCAGCTCTACTCTCCGCTGGGTATTCCTGGCCCTGACCCAGACCACTTGGATGAGGATATTAAGGACGCTCTTCAGGAGTTAGAAGAGATGAGAAGCGGGATTTTGACTGAGATTCAAAGCCATGTTCAAACGCCGGGTAGCAAACAGTAGCTCAATACTGATAGAACGTCATGCTGTAATCAGCTATCACTATTTAGAAACATAAATTTCGAATCCAAAATACACACCATTCATTTAATACATAATAAGCAACTAAAACCTCTATACCGAGTTTCTACCTACAATCTCGTATGGGAAACACATGGAAACAATAGCAGTTGCCCCGAATAGTGCTGCCAAAACATAGACTGGGGCGGCTGACGAAGTATTTGCATAATATGCAATGACTGGAGAAATCGTACTAACTGCTCTCGCACACGACACCGACATACCATAACCAAAGGCACGATGATGAGAAGGCATGGATTCTGGTGTGTAGGCGAATAGAGTACCGTAATAAATACAAATGGAACATGAGATCGCAGCTGCAAGACCCACGTTTTGAGCTTGAGTGCGAACAGCGGTGTAGCCAAACATAAGAGCCATAGTGATCAACGCACCAGCCGCCATAGTACCGCGTCTGCCGACTTTTGGAATCTCTACAAATGGAGCAGCAATAATTGGGCCGAGAATTGACACACTGTTGGAAATGAGATCATTTCTATAAGTTGTGTACAGAGAGCCATCGCCTTGATTGGCACCTCTCGATGAAAGGTATTCTGGAAGGAAAACTGTAAACAATGGATAGGTGATACCAATGAGAATCCATGAAAGAAAGTTGAGAGAAGTGTTGAGGGCCATCTTCTTGGTTCCAAACAGACCCTTAAAGTGGAATTTGAAAACCCTACCAATGTTCTTGACGTTAATTTTGTCCTTCCATGATTGCTCAGAGTTATCATTTTGAATGGTACCAACAGCCTCCAACTCTTCCAGAGTGAGTGGGCAAGGTATTCCAGCAGAACGAGAAAGAGTCTCGAGAGTCGCAATAACTCCAGCATCATTTCCATTGGAGAGTTCAAATTTTGGAGACTCAACCATTTTGATAACCAAAACACGTGCAGCAGCAATGAGAAGCACCAATCCACCGCAAGCTATGTAGACATATCTCCAACCCATATTGGATGCTCGTGGGCAGTCGTCGGCACTTGCACAGGAGAAGTTAGTAATCAGTGGCCAAGCAATCAAACAAGCAATAGTTTGGCCAACACCCCACCATGCGGCCATAAGAGTGACTAGATACTGCTTGTTAGCGGGCAGAAACTCAAGAAAGGTAACTGAATCGAGAACCAGGTTGCCTCCACCACCCCAGTATGAGATACATGAGAGTGAACAGACGGCTATAATGTTGAGACCGCCGGCAGCAGCCATAGAGAAAAGGGCACAAATAAAAAGGGTAACCTTGAAGGCTGTTTTTCTACCAATGAGATCAGCCGTGAAGCCCCAGAAAAGAGCGCCACAAAACAGACCAACATAATTTGCCGACACAAGAGGATTGTAGGCGAGATTGAACTCAAGCTTGATCTGGGTACCGTTGAGCGACTGGAGGAGCATGAGCAGCGAGTCTACGGCGTAACCCATGCCATTAAGGCAGAAAAGCTTCCAGTGATAGTTTGTGAAACCAATATCGTTGATGGCTTTGTTCACGAGATGCATTTTTCTATCGAGAATGGAGTCGCTCAAGCTATACAGATCATCCTCGTCACTGGTGGAGAAACGGGATTCTTTCTCTATCACGTCGTGGACCTGTTCGCCGGCTAATTTCTTGGATTCAATGTCAGTGCTTTTGGAACTCATGCTAAATTCTTATTTTGCCAACTGTAAAGAGTTTTCGTGGCAATATGTGAACTCCATCAAAACGCTCTCCACAGCTCTACTTATACTTGCTCCAAACCCCGTTTTCCAAAAAGCATTTTTTCATCGTTTCTTCTAACATTGCTTTTGTCAAAAGCCATTTTCCAAACGCAAAAAGCCCCAATGACGACATATTTCATGCAGGGCAAGCTCTCGAGAAGCTTTTCTGCTGGACATGTGAAAGCGGCAGAGTGGATAAAGTGTATTGAACGAAAACAAATGTATAAAAAGTTTTGCCAGCCGTCTCTGGTCGTACTACTAGGTGTTCGGTGATTGTTACAGATCGCCTGCATTGCTATCACTGGTTAACTCTTCGCATCGTTATCATGAAAGTCTGCACTGTCAAGCACCAACCCATAAGCCGCCCGCCTGCCAGATGGTATTGGATAGGTCCGACGCCTGATGCTCAAAATACACCAAAACAGGCAAACCATTCCCTACGTCGGCACCCCCCAGCAGAGGTTGGGCCATCAATCGAGTGCGACAGACTTATCAGATAAGCTTGAAACGCCACTGTGCTCTATCCTAGTTGCCAAAACAAGTTGTTAACTGCTATCTGCCGGTATCTACTGGCACCCAGCAGACACGAATGTGCTAATGATACCCTAAAAAAGAAGAAACAAGAAAGATTTTCCTGTGATAAGACAAAGTCCAGCAAACAAGGGCGGGCTGTCTGCTCGACATGTGGTGGCTCAGAAAACTTTAAGATGGGGACGGAAAATTTGCGATGGCGATGCGAACGAGAAATAAGCCAGCAATGAAGTTGATGTTGATACTGCCAAAGTTACTCAACATATCTCTTTCATCTCACTGAGTTGCGCGACACTGCTGCAACTGTTGAGCTCAGATGGGCTGCTCAAGCACCCAGGCTGTAAAGGCTGCCAAGCTCAAGCAGTCTTAGTGCTGGCCAGGTCTGACCTCGCAGAGAACTTGTGCCGTCTCTTATCTAGCCAGCTGAACCGAGCTGTGCTTAGGGGGTCATGCTCAAAGAGGCAAGTTTAACACCAAGTCGTGGTACGCAGCCAGCCAATCATCTGCAGCCCAAAGGCTTTTTAGGCTAGGGCAACGTGCGCTTGTTCTCTGTGCTGAGACAGCGGCACGTTTGCGGCACTCGGGCCTTCTCCAGAACTGTGAGGCAGGGGTAACTTTGGGGGGTGCGTTGACGCTTTGTTGGCCTCGTGATGGCGGGTCCACTTGCTCGGTTTCACCTTGCCAAGTACGCTGTTGGCGCCGCTAGCTCATATTCTTTCCGTTCTCTCTTTACCCGGACCCGATTTTCTCTCCCGGAGTCTCGTGCCACTAGTTTCAAGCACAAGACTTATCCGCCCCTAGTTTCACGCCTCCGACAAGCTTTCTTTTTGGGTCGAACAGCCCAAGGTTGCTCGTTTGTTTCTCCATGCGTCATGGAATCGCCGAGGTGAGAGGCTCGGCTCAGCGCGAGCAGGCTGACACTTTCACGTTCATGCCTAATGGTTGACTATTATGGAAATAAAAAGATCCTTGTATAATAAAAGATGCTTTGAGCAAAATTTGTACTGCGGGCAGTTATTAGTTTCAGTGGATTTATCCGACCGCTTTGTGTCACCATCATGGGAGCTTTTGGCACAGGGTAGAATCGTCTAGCTAGGCAGCAAAACGCGGTTTGATAGCTATTTACGAACTAGGATATCACTGAGTTGTTCCAAATCATAAAGATGCAAACCATTTGATAGTTGTCTAAGCGGCACAGTGTCACGTTGTTGATTCGCCGGCGCACCGACCTTCGACGCAACCACGTTTTGGTGGGTGTTAGAAGCGTGGTTTTTCCTAGTCAGCCGTCCCACGCAAACAGTGCTGGACAGAAAACGTGCAACGGTGTGCAAGAAACTCTGGGTAGAAACGCAATGGAAAAAGTTATCGAGAGAACTCAGCAGCAGCTGGCTTCTGCACAGCTCTACGAGGCGCATCAAGGCACAAGAACCATTGTGGCAAGATACATTCGCCAAAAGAAGTACAATGAGGCCATTGAGCTTCTCTACAAATCCTGCCTGCTCATGCTCAAGGCTGACCAGCAGGGCTCCGCTTCAGACTTGCTTCTGTATCTCATCTCCACTTACAAAACCGCAGGCGTGACCATTGCAAGCGACCGGAGCAGCAGGTCGCATGTTGCCGAAATCCTCAAGGCCTTTGATCCACAGGAACCATCACTCAAGTCCAAAATTGCTCCTGCAGTGGTCGCCTGGTCTGAGAACGACAGAGAACTCCACCATGTCTTGGGCACCATCTTTGCAAAGGCTGACTTGGCATACGAGGCTGAAAACCACCTGCTACAGGGCACCAGGGACTCAGCTAAAGTCTTAGCCAATCTGTTATTTGAATGGTATTCGGAGTCTGACGACATTGCCGATGCTCCGCTGTTTTTGGCGCGTGGAGTTCTAGGGTACCTTGCTGTGCAAAACATCCGTGAAACCTACACGCTGCAAGAGGAGTTCATTTCGCTTTTGCTGACGTCAAAGTACCCACAGCCCGTTGAACAGACCAAGGAAAAGATCTACATATTTGACGACGAGTCGAGCTCTGACTCGAGGTGCCAGCTGATCAACTTTTTGCAGCTGCTTGTTCCGACATGTCAGACAAAATCAGTTGATCTCTTCAACAGACTCAGGGCGCGCTACGACACGCCGTCCCTGCTCCAATCTGTTCCGGCTCTGCGGCCATCTCTGACAAAAATCGGTACTATTTACTTTGGTATCATGCCTCCGAGAAACAACAACATGCTGGACATGCTTTCGGGTATGTTCCAGTAAGGTGGCTTGGCGTTTGCGGGTCAAGGATTGCAATCTATCTGCATGCGTTTCTTTCCAACAACCGCATCTCTCGAAAAACCAAACGCACTTCATGTAGCTTGTAAATTCGATAATACCTGGGGCACTGGCCCACCGCCTGTATCGATTGTCTCTGTTTTCTCCAGCAGTGGCATCTTCGTCCTGTACTTGGAGTTGGGAGTTGCCTTTTTGCTCAATAGCACTTCTCGCAGCCTCCGTACAAATCTCTTTACAAATTCCGCTGGCTTTGTAAAATGGACATATTGGGCCCGGTTACTAAGCAGCTAGTCCCATACATGACATCACCAGCATTGTCACTTTGATTTTTGTTTTATCCCTATGGTGCAACCGAGAGGAGAGAAAAAGGATTACAGAGAGGATTTCGATGACTATTCCGATGATACCGTAGATACATCGTACTCTGAAGGCGAAGACGATGCACCACAGGCGCCACTGCCAAAGCTAAAGCTTAAGGTAAACAATAGCAATTGTGCCACCACCGAAGTGGCAAAGCCATCACTGGGCTCTGGAAGCATCTCTGCATACGCAGACACAATCTCTGGCACCGATGGAGACTTCAAGCCGGACGAGGTCTCCAGAATCTTTGGCAAGAACGATTTTTCCTATCTCCGGCTAAAACCTGATCACAAAGCGAGGCCGATCTGGATCAATCCCGAAGACGGCAGAATCATATTGGAGTCCTTTTCGCCGCTTGCAATGGAGACTCAGGACTTCTTGGTGACGATCGCCGAGCCGGTGTCTCGCCCCTCTCACATTCATGAGTATCGCCTGACACCGTTTTCTCTCTACGCTGCGGTTTCTGTCGGCCTACAGACAAGCGACATTATCTCCGTTCTTGGGCGATTGTCGAAGGTGCCCGTGCCCAAATCCATTGTGAATTTCATCCATGCGTTTACCGTTTCGTACGGTAAAGTGAGACTCGTTTTGAAGCAAAATAGATTTTTTTTGGAGTCCGCGCACCCTGACGTTTTGCGCATGCTTCTCAAGGATCCAGAGATTGGTTCTCGACGTATCGAAAGCGTGGATAGCAATTTTGACGAGGAGGCTCTGCTTGACAGTGGCAACCAGCCTAGCGCAGAAGCGCAAGCGGCAGCTGCTGAGAATGAACCAACTGGCGATGCTACTGCCGAAGATATCTTCTCTGCCATTGTGGGTAATGAAGACGACGTCGGTGACGTGGAGGACACAACCCATTCGTTTGAAATCAAGCCTGGGTCTGTCGAGCACGTCAAGAGAAGATGTCAAGAGATTGATTACCCAGTTTTGGAAGAGTATGATTTCAGAAATGACCACGAGAGTGCGGACCTTAATATTGAATTAAAGCCTTCGACACAGATCCGACCCTACCAAGAGAAGGCATTGTCGAAGATGCTTGGTAATGGCCGTGCACGCTCTGGAATTATTGTTCTTCCATGTGGCGCTGGCAAAACCCTTGTGGGTGTTTCTGCCGCTAGTACTATTCACAAGTCAGTTATAGTATTGTGCACCTCCTCTGTGTCTGTGATGCAGTGGCGCCAGCAATTTTTGCAGTGGAGCACAATTCAACCAGAGGATATTGCCGTGTTCACGTCTGAATCCAAAGAAAAGTTTTCTGGTGAATCTGGCCTTATCGTGTCCACGTATTCAATGGTGGCCAACACCGGATCCCGGTCGCATGACTCGCAAAAGATGATGGACTTTCTCACTTCCAGGGAGTGGGGATTCCTCATTCTTGACGAGGTGCACGTTGTTCCAGCGTCCATGTTTAGAAGGGTTGTCGATACCATCAGAGCGCACGCCAAACTGGGTCTCACTGCCACGCTGGTAAGAGAGGACGACAAAATTGAGGACCTGAACTTTTTGATTGGACCCAAGCTGTACGAGGCTAACTGGATGGACCTGGCCCAGAAGGGCCACATTGCCAATGTGCAATGTGCCGAAGTCTGGTGCCCCATGACTTCTGAGTTTTATCAAGAATACCTCAAAGAATGTGCGAGAAAGCGGCTTTTGCTCTACATTATGAACCCATCAAAGTTTCAAGCATGTCAGTATCTGATTGACTATCATGAGAAGAGAGGCGACAAAATCATTGTGTTTTCGGACAATGTGTATGCGCTTCGCGAGTACGCCAAAAAGCTACAGAAATACTACATCTACGGAGGAACCCCGCAACAGGAACGAATGTCTATTCTGAGAAACTTTCAGAGCAATGAAAACGTCAACACTATATTTCTGTCTAAAGTGGGCGATACTTCGATTGACCTGCCCGAGGCTACCTGTCTGATTCAGATATCGTCCCACTATGGCTCGCGACGACAGGAAGCTCAGCGGCTGGGACGTATTTTGCGAGCAAAGCGAAGAAACGATGAGGGTTTCAATGCCTTCTTCTATTCGTTAGTTTCCAAGGATACTCTGGAGATGTATTATTCCACCAAAAGACAGGCGTTCCTTGTTGACCAGGGATATGCTTTCAAGGTTATCTCGCATCTGCACGGCATTGAGTCGCTTCCTAACCTTGCCTTCTCCTCCGCGCGCGAGAGGAGAGAACTGCTGCAGGCTGTGCTTTTGCAAAATGAAGACGCGGCTGGAATCGAGGCTGGCGACGACGCCGAGAACTCTGTGGGCCGTGGGTCCAACGTGTTGAAGCGGAAGGCACCAAAGGCCACAACGTCGCAAGGCAACCTTGCGTCGCTGGGTGGTGGAGAGGATATGGCGTACATTGAGTACAACAAGAGCAAAAACAAGGATCTGAAGCAGGGACGAAACTCGCTGATCAACAAACTGTACTACAAGAAGAAGCGGACTACATAAACGCAAGGAGCTCTATATTTTTTGCATAAATTATTGGACTGACATCTACATGCGTGAGAGGAGTGTTACCCCTGTGGATGCATCAATAGAAGCGCGCCCCGGTGCCAAACATTGTTCTGGTTTCGTTGCAATCCGCTCCTCATTCCACAGATTTTGCCCCCACACCTTTTAGGCAACCCAACCCATTGCCTCATCGCTTCCCCGCCCCACGGCAGGTGCAGCGCGCTGCAGCAGCAATGCATCCCAACCGTCTAAGTGGCTGGCAAGCAAACACACTTTAAATACTGTTGGCAAAGGACCGCGTGGAAAGACGGAGGCCAAAGCTCGAGATGCCAGAAAACCAACACATTGAGTTTGTTCCTTTGTTTGTGCCGCTACGGCAGAGACTCCAGATGCTGGTTGTAGTTTGGCATGTCTTTTCGATTCCTACCTTTCTCACGCTCTTCATGCTCTTTTGTGCGCTGCCTCCTCTCTGGCCGCTCATGATTATCTACTTTGTACATCTCATGTGGGACGACTCTCCCGAGGACGGCTCCGTGGTCCAGCGCTGCTCCATGCGGTTTCGCTCCCTCCCGGTCTGGCGATACTTTGCCGAGTACTTCCCTGTGCAATTGCATGTAACTGCGTCCTTGCCACCGGCGTTCGAGGAGATTCGGGCTTCTCCATCCACGGCGCCGCCGGTCCCCGCTGTTGCATCCACGGGCGGAGCGTCCGGTGCCGATGCGCACGGCATTGCGTTCGAGCTGACCTCCTCTGACAAGGCTGCAGCGCCAGATTCCGCGCCGCTGACATCACCGGACTCGGACGCGCCCACGGAGGGCGGAGGATACAGTCCGTCGTTCTCTGTTTCGTCGGCGCATTCAACGCTGGTCGACGACGACATTCCAGACATCTCAGACGAAGCTGCAGTTTCCTGGCTGCAGTGGCTGTACAATGCATTTTTAATCACAATTGGTCTGCGCAAGCAAAAGAGCAAGCCGCTCAAGCCGACCGGCAAGCGCTACGTATTTGGATATCATCCTCACGGCATTATTGGAATGGGCATCTTTGCCGCGATAGCCACCGAGGGCTGCGGGTGGTCCAAGAAGTTTCCCAACGTGCCAGTGTCGCTGCTCACGCTGCAGAATCAGTTCAAGGTGCCGTTTTACCGCGAGTATCTCATGGGCCTCGGGATGGCCTCGGTCTCCAGACGGTCGTGCGCAGCTCTTTTGCAGCGCGGCCAGTCTATTTGTATAGTTATTGGTGGCGCCCAGGAGTCGTTGCTGGCGAGACCTGGGTCCATGGATCTGGTTCTCAACAAGAGAAAGGGATTTGTAAAGCTGGCCATTCGCAACAACGCAGCACTCGTGCCTGTCATTGGTTTTGGAGAAAACGACATTTACGACCAGGTGGAAAACGACGACAACTCGGTGCTCTACCGGCTGCAAACATGGATGAAGCGCTCGGTCGGCTTTACGATTCCGTTGATGCACGCGCGAGGGGTCTTCAACTACGATGTGGGAATTATTCCTTACCGGCGGCCAATCAATGTGGTGGTCGGCGAGCCGATGGATGTTCCGCACGAGGAAGATCCAAGTCCGGAGACTGTCGACGAGGTCCACAGCTTGTACATGAAGCATCTTGTCAAACTTTACAATGCTCATCGAGCGCGGTTCAATGCTGCCCCGGTGCGGATTGTCGAGTAGTCGCGGGAGCAGCGGAGCCAGGTGTGAAGCCCGGTGTGAAGCCAGGTGCGAATCCAGGTGTCTAGTTGACACCGGCAAATTTGCTCATGTAGACCGAGCGCACGTAACTGTATACCGTAAATTTATTTCTCTATTCCATCGCATTGCGTCTGAGCCAGTCGGAAAATGGATGGAATTTCGCTGCCGCCGAAAAAGATCACCATCTACAATTTTCAAAGCTCGTCTCAGGCAAAGTAGTCGCAACGTCAGAAATGCTGAGGAATTCTTCGAGATTTGTTTGCGTTGCACGCCGTTCGTTTGCAACCAAGTCGCCCGTCATTCCATCGCCGAGCGCAGAGGTCCCCGATGTGAAGACCTTTCTTGAAAAGATTGGCAGAAATACCGCGGAGCACGCCGACAAGTTTGAATCCTGGGAATCGTTTTTCTCGGCCTCCTCCAAGTCGTTGAAATCGCTCGGAGTCGATACGCAGCCCAGACGGTACATTCTGGCCTGGAGGGAACGGTACCTGCACAACGAGCCGTTGCAAGAGATCAAGCAGGGCAAAAAGAGCTGGGGAGGTGACTATAAGAGAAAGGAGTATAGAGCCAAATACTTTCAGCAAAAGCGTTAGTGTTGTTCACTGTAAATAGTATATATTAAAAATTTTGACGACAGGCCCTGGGCTGAATCAACTTGCAAGGACAAGCGCTTACAAGGGATTGGACTGCCACACGAAGGAAAAAGTCTCCGTTGGACTGCCACACGAAGGACAAAGTCTCCGTTTTCTATGCAGTTCTCATTCGCATCTTTTGCTTGAGCCCATCGTGCCAAGTGGTGATCAAACGCTCGCCAGGCCCTACCAGAGAAAGTCGAGAAATGCACATGGCTGCCACAGCAGAGTCTGGCAGCATAAAAGATCGCTCTGGAGCGACCCGCAAGCGCAAGATGTGTTCAGCGTTTGCACAGCGCTTCTTCATTCTTTTGCCGCTTTGTGGCCGCCGCACTTTTCACACAAACAACACAACATGGCGGGCCCGATATACTTCAGCCAGTTTGTGGTGACGTCGCAAGTCTTCTTCAAGTCGGCGCTTTCTTACAGCATGGTCAACCTGAAGCCGCTGCTGCCCGGCCACGTCCTCGTGTGCCCGCTGCGGGTGGTGGAGCGCGTGTCCGACCTGACGCCGGAGGAGTCGGCGGACCTGTTTGTCATGGTGCACAAGGTCAGCAAAGTGATCGAGGCCATGTACAAGGCCGACGCGCTCAACATTACGATCCAGGACGGGGCGCTGGCCGGCCAGTCCGTGCCGCATGTGCACTGCCATATTATTCCCCGGCGTCTGAAGGACCTGCCCAACGTGGACGACATTTACAAACTGCTGGACTCCAAGGCCGCGGATCTTAGTGACTATAGAATACTGCAGGATAACAAAGTGGACCGGGTGTTTGGCCCCGACAGCGAGAAGCGCCCTGCACGGCCGGCAGAGGAGATGGCAGAGGAGGCGCAGAGAATCGCGCAGTTTATGAAGAGCACCATGCCCAACCTGTGACGGGTTAACTAACTATTGTGGCTTGCAAATTCCACCTGTTGCATATAACTAATACAATTGCATACAGCTCATTCGGTCGCACCCGCTGGCTGGTCTTCGCTCGCGCCCGGCTCTTCGCTCGTGTTCTCTACTGCGTCGTCTTTCCTCGCACCGCGCTCTCCCTCCAACAGCGCGTCGTTTTTCCTCACCTCCGTCACGGACACCGCCGGGGGCGCGGCGGCCAGCTCGCTCAGCTTGACCCTGCTGGGCCGCGTGGAGTTGTCAATGCGCGCGCGCAGGCCCTTGGCCACGCGGAGCTTGCGCGTCTTGGCGGCGCTCCACTTGAGAATCATCCAGTAGAGCTCCCAGTAGCCAAACTCCGGCCACAGCGTGTTGGTGAACTCGACGGTGCAGTTCTGGTTCGACTCCCACAACATAAAGTCCGAGAGCCGGGTCTCGCCGGACGTGCGCACGAGCATGTCGAGCGGCGGCGAGCTGCCCGTGTAGAGCTCCTTCATGAACGACGACAGGTGGATGTCGTCCGCCGCGAGCTCGTTGTTCTTCACCTTGCGCACGACGGCGTGGATCGCCTGCGCAATGTCGTCGCGCGACGTGTACGCGAAGCAAATGTTGAGCGCGCGCGCCGTGTAGTGGCGCGTCTCCTTCTCAATGTTGTCAATGAGCTGCAGAATGTCGTCCGGGATGTACGCGCGGTTGCCGAGAAAGCTGATGCGCACGCCGAACCGCTCCGACAGGTCGTTCTTCGTCGGGATGCTCATCATCTTGTCGCGGATAATGTCAAACAGCACCCGCACCTCGGCGTCGGGGCGGTTGAAGTTCTCCAGCGAAAACGCATATGCAGAGACGGCGGTCACGCCCACCGTGAAGCACAGCTCCAGCAGGTCGAACAGCGCCTCGAACCCCGCCAGGTGCCCGTCGCGCAGCTCCATGTTGTTGCGCTTCGAAAAGCGCCGGTTGCCGTCCATGATGAAGGCAATGTGCGCCGGAATCGGGCCCGTCGCAAGCACCTTGGACATGTGCTCGCGCAGAATCGCCGCAGAGTACTGCACGGTCCTTGAGTTTTTGGCGGCCGTGCGCAGCAAAGTGCGCACGCTAAACGCCGACAGCGACGGCAGCCAGGACGACGGCGCGGATGCGGGTGCGGGTGCAGGTGTGGTAGCGGCAGTGGGTTCCATTTTCCTGGCACAGCTGGCGAGAGAGCCACCCCTCCTTTATAATGCTGAGAGGCCTTTTGACATCGCGCATGATGCGTCATGCACCGCCGACGCTCGCATCGCGGACACCAGCGCAGACCTGGCTCGCACGAGCGCGCTGGCCGTGGCCGACCGCAGCGTCGCACTTCACGCCGTGGCACAACTTGGCGCGCCAGGTGGCCTTGGGCCGCTCGCAAACCGCTCGCTTGCCTATGCCAACACGGCCACGCACCCACTCGCACTCACACCCACAACTCTTTTCACAATCTGCAAAGAATGCAGCCACTCTCAAGCATCCTCCTTTTATCCACCCTTCCACTCAGTGTGGCCACATCAGGAAGTTACAACACGCAGGGCGTGTCGGCCCCCACAGCCAGCCCGTTGCATTCGTTCGAGGGATACGTGCAAGCCTGGACAGCAAACTATGCAAACTGCAGAGGCCCAGCGGAATCGCTGCCCCAGCCACAGAGCCCCAGCACCGTCGCCGCGAGCCCTGAGCCCATCCCGCTCGCCAGGAGAGACACGCTCGTGGCAGAATACCTGTCCGGGAATGGAGCAATCGCGCCGTCTATGCTTGCTCTCGGAATATCCGTTGTAATCGGCACCTGTTTATAGATGATTAGTCAATACACTGAGAACAACTCTGCGAGCTGCTTGCTCCACAGTGTCCGGCCCGTCGCGCGCTCGCCACGCTGGTGAGCGTTTTGCTCACTTCAAGAAACTCAAGTGTGCCGACAGCACCTGGAAATAGCGATAATCCGGATTAAACAGGCAAGCAGCCTCCTCACTCTTGCACTACGAAGCCATCGCCCCTGCCTTCGCCAGCTCGGGGCTTCCATTAAGGATCTTTCACGTGACTTTTGACGACTGAAAAGCCATTCATTTGTGCAAGACGCCTATTCAGAACCATCTTTCAACGCCAGAAAAATGCCTGAGGTAAGTGCAACTCGGTGAGTCTACAGGACCGTCCAAGTTGTGGATCCATTGTGTGCTTTCTAAACTAATACGCTTGTGTTGGTGTCTGCAAACAGCGCAAATATCATGTCGCAAGGTGACGACACGCTGCAACTGTTGCAAGCAATTCCTCAATGTCGGATGATTTTGCACCATTACAAAGCCGGTACGGCCGCAATACTCAGCCACTGCATGGAAACGCTTTGCCATGCGGTCTGGACAAACCAACACCGGGATGCAATTTTTGTTGCACGCCCCGCGTATCTCGAGATTCCTCGACAGCCTGCTGCATCGCAGGCTCTGACTAAGGCACTCACTACTGAAAGGCTACTAACCCAGACTCAAAGAACAATCCGAGTTACAACTCGCCAACACGTTCTTGAAGATGTTCCTGCTATCGAAGAAGGATTCCCAATGAGAAAATGGTCAATCTCGGTCTGTATGCTGAATCAAAATGGTGAAGAAATTCCAGCTACAGTGTTTGACAAAGTGACATATAAACTGCATCCAACTTTTGTCAACCCTACAAGAACCGTCAAAAAGCCTCCTTTCACTATTGAAGAGCAAGGTTGGGGTGAATTTGACCTTGGAATCTCGTTTCACATTATAGACCGTGGCGGAGAACATTCAATCTCCCATGATCTCAACTTCAGAAGCGAAGAATACAAAGTGGACCATGTCATTATGTTCCCTACAAACAAGCCACAGCTTGCTCGTGTTTTGGCCGAATCGGGCCCGGTTCCTGGCCTCAATTCTGCCGGTGAGAAGAGAAAAGTGGACGATGCAAACGGCTCGTCCGCGACGAGCGCGGCAAGCGCTGCGCCCGCGCAGAAGAAAAAGAAGTCTAGAACTTTTGAAAAGGCGTCTATCGATTTAGAAAGGCTTGCGGAGGGCCTCAAGCAATTGGGTGAGGATGATCTTCTCGGAGTTGTCCAGATGGTTACTGACAACAAAACTCCCGAAATGTTTATTAAAAATGATGTCGAACAAGGAGAGTTCCATATGGATCTCTCCACTCTTCCAGACCCACTTCTCAAGTCTTTGTGGGATTACGTGAAGAAGAGAGTTGAGGTATGATTTATAACAATTCGGTAGTTATCTAGTTAATGATTTATTTGTCTTACTTGGTTCAAAACAAGATTATTATTTGTGCTCATTGTCGATACCAAAGGTGAAACCAGCCCCATAAATTTATTTGCAGCGCCAACATCTATGTTATTTTCGCCGTAACATCCCATGACCGTATTGTGCCGTCAAAGCAACTAGCAACTATCCTGCTATTGTTTTCAATAAGACGCAGCGATGATACACAGTGATTCATGGTCCCGCAGGATGAAATGGTGTCTGCTTTCAAGGTGTCCCACAATAAACACGACCCATTGTCATACCCTACAACTAATACTCTTCCCGAGGAGGAAAATTGAAGAGATCTAGCAGAGCACTGCTTTCGGTCTCTCATCAGCTTCACAGTGGGGTACGACCATGGGTTGTACTCATTGATCTTACCATAGCACCGCAAATCCAAGAAACGAGTCACCCCGTCAGCACCACCTACCGCAATGGAGTTTCCCTGGGGGAAAAAGGCGAGTTCCAAACTCTCCGCGGCCTCCAATCCGTACGTAAGGCAGGCTCTAGGAGAGCGTGTATCCCAGATTTTCACCAAGCAGTCCGAACCACAACTGCCAAAGAGATTGGGATTAAAGGGATGCTTGTTGACGCTATTGATTTCACCAGAATGGTCGCTAAGAACGGCAACCGGAAGCAAACTATTGAAGTCCCACAGTGCAATTGTGTTGTCTGCTGATGCTGAGAGTACTTTGACACATCGTCCATTTTGATTGGTAACTAAACAGATGTCATTGATGCGTGCCTTGTGACACTTGAGACGAATAGACGGGTTCCTGTGTAGCGACATATCTTCCACTGTGTCATCGTCATCATCCAAGTCGTTTGCCACAGGGAAAATCTCTACTGCGTTGTCCAAACCACCCTTAGCGATGAAGAAACAATTATCTGGTCGCTGTTCTTGGCCATTTAAAGCACCAATCCTAATCTTCATTCCATAACTTGAATTTTCTAACGCCTCAAGTTTCTCCCCAGTATCCAGATCCCAAACAATTGCCATTCCGTCTTGCGCAATCGTGGCCATAAGATTATGGCACACGTCCATGTCATACACCTTTCCAAAATGGCCAGTGAGCTTGGACCTCTCTTTTATTTTCGGCGGCACAACTGCTGCAATGTGATGACTGGCGTCCCTCAGTGATATGTCTACGAGATCCTGTTTGCGGCCGCGTTTGGCATCTGCTAGAGAATTAACCATTGCTTTCATCCTTTTGATCTCCTCGGCCACCGAGACCACTCGAATCGAAGAAACGCTCCTCGGTTTGTAAGACAGCTTGTCCAGTGTATTACTTTCATATGTCGCCACCGACGCTAGCTTCGGAGGACGATGGTGGTTGTGGATGCTGCCAACAGTATTCATAGTTGCAGATACAAGCTCTTTTCAAATGCCCAAACAAGAGCTGCTTGCAAACTCCTTTAGTTCTTGAACAAAAGTTTTCTTGTGAATCTATCAGTTTACCGGTGCGGTACGTTTCTTTGTAGTCCCTCAAAGATCTTTGGCAAAATGTAGCGTAGTTCTAGAGGTCCTGTCTAAATTCAATCTTAGATTATAACAAAAGACTAGCACAGAGTAGTTGATACTACTAGCGATACTCCATGCAACGTAATCTGTGGTACAATTATTCATTTGTTCCGTGATTTGCACCACAATGCGGGCCTCATTTCATCTCTACATACAACCGACAAGCGGGCCAAAATAGGGAACAGCAGATACGGGGAGAGCACAACCCGATTGACAATCAGCGACGAAGTCTTCCATGTATGAGAAAGATTTTGGGTATAAAATAAATCTCCCACCTAGCTAGCTTTTCTGCTTTGCCATTGCTCTAAGCAAGATATGCGTCCGCTCTTAATTTTGTTTATGGTTCTATTACCTACATGGGGCACATGCATTAAGTGGTGACGGTGGGCAACGATGATTAGGAGAGTAAGCTATCAAACTGTAAGTTAACGCCATTGCCTTATAGCAGCTAATCTTCTCCCACAAATAGTCTAGCGAATACGTTATGATACAGGCAGGCCATGCTACCGGCCACGTTTTTGGACAGCCTCTTGTGGGCGATCTAGCTGACAGCACGAACTGAATGCATTTAGTACCGCAATTTTGATCAACTTGGTTATCTATATTCTGTAATACCTAGAAAAAGGTTTGAAAGCTAGTGAGAGTTTGCTGCGAGTATCGCACTGGAGTGCCTGTACTATCGTCCATCTGGCCATGCTGCCGCCAAAACTTGTGTATTGCAGAAATCCGTCGTTGGTATACCTCAAACGAACTAAGATAATCAATGACATGTGGTCCTTCGATGTCCCCCCTGGTTTCACGTTCCTGCAAATACTGCAGGGTTGAAACCGCTATTAATCTGGCCGCTCATGAAATGCTGGTCGCTTGCCGCCTGACTTTTAATGCATTGATGGTTGTGTACCTGAGAGTGTTAAATATGTCGTCTACTCCAGTCACTATGGAACGCTCGGGCCTTTAACAATCGCGGATTGTAGTTTCCAGCAATAATGTTTGCTTGGTAACCACGTTCACAGTCTGCAAACTGAACTGCCTGGGGCCCAGTTTGTACCTGGTTGCAAACGCCGACAAGGACATCACCAAGAATAGTGAGAGACTGTGCGACTGGCTTACAAGCCCAGCTCAACAGAAATATCTATAGGATGTAACTGGCAAGCTATCAAGTTTGTCGTACTTGTATATCGTCCGTCAGCTTTTTGATTGTGTTATTCCAATCACCGGCTACCCAGCACTAAATATTCCGGCCCGCGCACTACTGGAAAGTTGAACTTCCACGGTGACATTTGCGATAAGCAGTCACCGAAACCCACGCAAATATTAGCAAAGCTCATCAAATTGAATAATCAGTTTGCTCTCTGTTGTTGCATCGGCGGTGCTATCGGCAAGTGCATCTACTGAGCCATGTCCCCGCCTGACATGTATGCGGCACAAATGGCCCATCAGTGGCACATATGTCGCTAACTTCAACAACTTTGCTGACCTGACTGCTCATAGGATATAGAAAGCAGACAGGGTGTTTTATATACCCTATTTTCAGATCTGCGTGCTATATTGCATTCAATCAGGTTTGCTACTTGGTAGCTCCTAGCAGGTGCCCCTGAAGTTTACAATCACAGTCAACAAGTGCCCGTTTCAAAATGCCTATTCCCCTTCCATTTCTTCTAGGGGCAGGACTGGCCGTTGGCATTGGCGCAGCAATAGTTGCAAATCAGGACGAGATTAGAGCTTTCTTTCAGAAGCACAATATCCGAGTCCGTTTACCGAACGGCGAGTATTCGGAGCACCATGAGAGGTTTAATGATCACGAGCAAGAGGACCACGTAGATTCTTACAAAAGCCACCTGGTGATGGATGCTCAAGACTTGCAGTTCATATACGCCTATCTGGAGCTCGGGGCTACCTTGCCCCCTCATATTTCAGCCGAAGTAGTGCGCAACAGGTATATTGTGATTGACAAGCAGTTGCATCGTAATGACGGGACACATTTGGAAAACATTGATTACTTACGATTTTCCTCTTCTGAGCCGCCTCGCTATGAAAACGAATTCCCCATGAAGAATCTTGGTAATTTGAGACATCGCCGACACACCGGACGGTCGATAAGATCCAATCAGACTGGAGACTTCTCTATAAACCAAATGCCTGGTAATTCCAAGGTGATTCTAACGTCTGGAACAACCTCGTCCGCCGCCACTAAAGCCACAGATTTGTCGTCCACTCCAAGACACCCAGACACATATGTTATTGATTCCGCTACCGAAGACTCCGAACTCACACCAGCGGACCCACTGAGTCCAGCTAATGCCAGCCGTTATGGCTCGCGACGCAATTCGGTGGCGAGCGATACGTTTTCTGCTTATCAGAGACGCACCGTAAGACAGTACTACGGAGCAGGCGCCTCTGATACTTGCTCTATTGCAGGATCTGAATATGCCCTTCAAAGCTTAGACACCAATCAACATTCCACGGATTTCTCATGGGTCGATGGTGCCCCTTCTCTCTCCGCCGATACTGGATACGATACGCCATCTGTTGCGGGTTCTGTAGAAACTGACTTTGAAACAGAGGAAGAAAATGAGCCGCCACATAGAAGAACAATAATAGTCAACGAAAGCGGGCCAAACTGATGATTCGTCGCTCTATTTAAATATTTAAGGTTATAACAAATTCATTTTATTCGGAGACTGCGTTACATAACGAACACTAACCACAGTATACAATCGATAGTAGAGAAACTGCAACCAGCAATCTAACACTAAAAGATCCTTCTCATGTCTGAGTATTGATTATCTTAATGAGTCCCACAAAATATATTATGTGTCAAAAAAAATTGCAACACCTATCGTTCTCGTCTGGTCTCCCACGACAATACTGATCTAGGCCCTGAGATGCTTAAATAATTGGTTGATCGGACGGGAAACCTTGTTTCCATCTCGGTATGGTCGCAACTGAAAATTAAAACGTTGCAGCTTACTTGACTCAAATCGCAACTTAATCATTGTTTTTTTTCTTTTAATTGTTGAAAAATTATCTTCTTATCTTTTTTCACAGTGACTTGAAAATCAGTATACATTTTT
This sequence comes from Limtongella incommunis, assembly GCA_003706695.3. Taxonomy (NCBI): domain Eukaryota; kingdom Fungi; phylum Ascomycota; class Dipodascomycetes; order Dipodascales; family Trichomonascaceae; genus Limtongella; species Limtongella incommunis. The sequence continues at coordinate 57,569 of PPME03000033.1, forward strand.
CATTATATGTTATGAGTCAATGTGACATACGATGGAAAAAATGCGCTGAATTCTCCAAAACCAGGTTGAGCTTAGCTGGTGGTTCTATATCGAAATTTGAACAAAAAAACCGCTACTTTCCAACCCTGTGATAGAGATTTGTGACCGTAATAGCCGGGGGAACCGAATTAACATTGCAATTTCAGTCGTCGTCGATTAGTTGATAGTATTTAAATAATTGATCTATGCAACTATAAACAAAGATTCGTTGTTGTTGTTGATAGTTCTATACTCTCCATTGGAGCTTAGAAATCCCACATTTCAAAGGTTATCACTATTATATGCAGCTTAATAATTAGTCATTTCATCTGGGATGGTGTTGGACATCTTATCACCGTTTTACAGTCCTCCACACTCTTAAGAAGTACCACTAAAGCTTGGGGGACAGCTTTGGATCTGTCATAAAATATAAAATAATATCAATTTCTACCTCTTATTTATGCTTTCCGTACCTAGCAGACGGTGTTCCATACGTAGTGGACAATGTTCCGTACCCTGCGGACGGTGTTCCATACGTAGTGGACAATGTTCCGTACCTAGCAGACAAAAATGTTCCATACCTGGCGGACGGTGTTCCATACCCAGCAAATGGTGTTCATACCCAGCAGATGGTGACTGTGTTCCATACTTTGACTGATTGTTGTGTGACAAAATCCAAAGTCGTCGCATAGGGTTTTCCCTTGTTATAGCGTTGAACGCCTTTGTTATTTGTTGCAGCTTAACGTGGTTCAACTTGGTTATTAACATACTGAGCGATCTAGCATAACAAAAGAGTCTCCCTTTTCAAAGTGCCAGTGGTCAGTGTAACTGCCAGCCGGATTAAGCCACCAACCAATTCTTGGTGATTTTCTTAAACTGTGTTAGCTTTTTCAATGACGACAACAGTCTTGACTTTCCAGAGTTCCACGCCCCAGGATCTGGAAAGGGAGTAGAGGCAAGCGGCAGACCTACCCAGAGGTCTACATTCACTTCCACACTACAGGACGTATCATCATCAGATACCACTATCCTGATACTCCCCTGAGAAAAGACAGAAGCAATGGCAAGTCGAATCAGAGCATGCTTACTCAGACTCTGAGACGCATGATTTTAATCAAGTGTGTTGAACACTTGAAGCGATCTTCTATTGTCTTTGACACAGTCAAAAACCAATATGAAAAGATCAGTTAATTCGAAAAACGCCAGCATATATCTAACGATAACAGACCCACCATCGGTGGTTCCGGATGGACATCTCGCCCATCATGCCGACCTTCGACATCATCAAAAAGCAAACCCAGCTTCAGAAATCACCCGAACTGGCAGTGACCGCAGGATTTCATCATCCGACTGGTGTCTCTCACCGATCACCAGCAGCTTCGTCCAGGCACGACGGGTCAATCCCCCGCCTTTTGAAACCTCTATTGCATGGCCTAGATTCTCCCCAGTAACCAAATACCAATTTGAACCCCCAAGTGCAATAAAAAGAATGCCAAAACTTGACCATTGATCAGTCAGGTTTATACAGACATCTCTCACCGTGCTTGTAGGTTTAGTCCCTTCCCCAAACCGCAGCGCTATTTGCGCCGCGGGATACGGGATGGACGTTTTGGAACGGTGAGCTCAAGCTCACCATGAGCATATGGACAAACCTCACCGCGCGAGCATGTTCCTCTCCGTCTTTTCCACTCTTTGCATAGCTGTGTGCGCCTGCAGTGTGGCCGGATTGGAACGATGAGCTCACACTCGCCATGAGCAAAATGGCAAAGCTTACCGTAAGAGCAGTGTTGCGTCTTTTGCCACTCCTTGCACAGCTTTGTGCGCCAATCCGGTGACCGGTCTGGAACTATGAGCTCACTGAGCTCACTGTCACCATGAGCATATAGACAAAGCTTGCCGCGCGAGCAGCTTTGTGTCTGTTGCCACTCCGTGCATAGCTTTGTGCGCCAGTTCGATGGCCGGTCTGGAACTACAAGTTCACTCTCACCGTGAGCAAACCAACACCGGTCTCCGAACGGGCACTTTCCTTCCCGCCACTTTTGACAAAGCCTTGTGCGCCAAGCTGGAACCATGAGTTCACTTTCACCATGAGCATATAGACAAAGCTCACCGTGTGAGCAACTTTTGGTTTGTTGCCACTCCTTGCATAGCTCTGTGCGCCAGTTTAATGGCAGGTCTGAATCTGAAGCTATGAGTTCACTCTTCCCATGAGCAAAGCAACACCGGTCTTCGAGTGGGCATTTCCCCTCCCGTTCCCAGCTCTGACAAAGCCTTCTGCGCCAATTTCGAACCTGGAGTTCACTCGGGCCATGAGCAAAATGACATTTTTCACCGAATTGGCATTTCTCATCGGAACTCATGTACTTCTTGCAGAGCACCTTCTTATACTCGATTCTCTGGGTTCCCCTTCTACTGCCTTCAGCCCAGTCACCACTAGCAACCCATTGATTGCTGCTAGAAGGGGGATATGAGTCCAGATGATTAGTGAAATAAGTAAATACACCATTGCCTGTACCAGAAAAGTAAAGGAATGGTGCAAAACCATTAACACCATTAGGTGCTGCAAGACCATCAGGTGCTGCAAGACCATTAGGTGCTGCAAATCCATCAGGTTGACCACAAGTAGGAGCACTGGTAGGTTCTGGCTGCGGATCCTCGTCACCGCTCACAGATGATGAGCTGTCATCTGCAAATGTGAGAATAGAAATTTCCGGTGGTGAACTGCTTGCCCGCTTACGTAGAGCCCCATGCCTAGAAGAGACTCTCTTTTCTGATAAACTCTGCGAGCGCCCACGTCTAGGAATGTGCCCTGATGGAGGGCTATTGGCTCCAGGAGCCTTGCAATTAGTGTCCTTTTCAGCTAATGCAGGCAAATTGGAATCTGCACAACTGGGGACCTTGCAGGCGTCTTGTGCGTCAACGGCAGATGAGTTGGAAGTGGAAAGGGTAACAATCTCAAAACCTGACGACACGGGGGAACAAGCTTCCGCCGTACCAGATTCTGGGATTTTTTCTGCTATGAGGAAGGGCGCG